>CAAHFI011779777.1:0-13712 GCA_900893395.1 Euglena gracilis
TTTATCCTCAAGGTGTGCTAGAGAGTGTGACAGAGAGTGTGTGTGTGAGAAAGAGAGAGAAGTGAGATTTTCACTCAAAATGGCAGATTTTTCGTTTTTACTAAATTTTGGGAAAACGTCGAAAAACGATCCTACGCACCGGCTGGGGTTGGGGAAACCACCTGGGTGAAAAAACAGGGTTGACTTGACCCCACCAACCGCCGGAGAAAGTGCAGCCCCCCCTCCCCCGAAAACACCACCCCCTCCTGTCGGTGGTCCTCCCCACCGGCGAGGACCCCCCGGGGCCCTCGGCCCGAAGGGACTCGGAGGTCACGGAGGAGACCGGCAGCCCGGGGGTGGCCAGTCCGGTAAACAGATCTGCCACGATCGTCAGGCTGTGCTCATACGCAGCCGTCAATTTGCGACAGATCCAGGTTGTGCAGATATCCTACAGAACTGGGATCGTGCCTGGTACACATGATTCCACCTTCCATGGCAGCCAAGACGCTGGTAAGTATGAAGTCGATATGACACAGCCGACAATATTTCATCGATTTTTAATTCCTGGCCAGTCTCTCTTACACCGGGGAGCAGACGAGGAGGCTGTATTCCTGTCCCCCGTCACATTACGCGATCCGAATCGCCTTCGGCTTCAATTTCGCGTAGTGCATAGACTGCACAATGCTGAAAGTGTACATCATTTTTCCTTTTTCACTTTACCGCTATGAAGCAGGATATAAGTATTGTGTACCCCGTGACGTGGTTAATGACGTATTTTTGTGTTATCACAATCACGGTCACCCAAACTTCTTTCCTTGGTGGTTCGCAGTACTGTACAACTTTGAAAGAAAATGACTTACACACGCGCTGCTTGCAAATTTCGCAACAGTGCCAACACCTCCCCCCGGTGCGCTGGACTTTTTCCCCGAACCCCCAGACAGTTTTACTTCACTCTGCGCGTATGTTATTGAATTAGAGCCTTGCGTCTGTAGGTTGAGGTGCTATATCGCAGCCATTCCATGCCAAAAGGCAGGGTTGACCGCGCAAATCTTAGCGCAAACATTTATGTAGAATTTTATCTGCGTAATGGGCTTACCAAATAACATCGTCACAACCCTATGTGGCTTACTGCGTATCGAACAGCATCTTTCCATTATATTTCGCCCGAAGGGCAATGGTCGCGCCGAGGCAGCAGTGATGGGTGTTGTAAATATGATCCGCCTTTCACTTGCTGACTCGCGCAAACCATGGATACAGGTCTTACCATGGTCCTCTTTTGTGTAAGCACCCTACCAGGTGTAGTTTTGCCCCCCTCCCCATACAAGATTGTTTTTGTGAGAGACCCGCCGGCGATTGGCGATACACCATCATAGAGACCAGCTCGCAGTAGCGTACACCTGTGAGACATGGTTCTCTAAAGTTGAATCTTCCAGAAATACTGTTCAAAAGCGTATTACTCATGTCCTTTTTCAAAAGAGAAATATATTTTTGCAAAAATGCAAGTCACCCAGCTATATTGCTGGTGATCGCGTGTAGGTTCTAAGTTGTCGAAGCTGCATGCAAGCTCATACTGGTGATTTCAAACCGTACCTTTCCCCGCCTAATGTAAAAGCACCACCGTGCCTATATTTCAATCCCCGTGTCAAATTACCCGAAACGGATCATTTTGTGGCAGGCAAAATTTTGGTTCATAGCATTGATCGGGGAGGTGGAAAGGCAATGGGCCAGAGGAAGACAGCTGGGAGCCAGCCACCAGTTTTGTGGGTTATCTTCAACAGGACTGGATGGTTTAATGGCAGAAAAGAGATCACATAGACATTTCTGTAAATAATTTTTGAAATAAGACGATAGTCCCTTTTCCTTTCCTTCGGCCTCACAGCCAACCTCTCCTATTCATTTTTGTTCTCCCACAGCTCAAAAATAATTTTTTTTGTCTACCTCTTCAGCGCATCTGCTGAAAAAATGCAAGACCCTGGAGGTCGGTGCCCTGGTCCCCCGCCTCCGCACCAGCATTCTCTCCCTTCCCACACCGCCTAAGCGGCGTGCCCACAAGCCCAAGGGGCGCCGGCTTATGCGGTACCTCAATCCCCTTTTGCTGCTTATGCGGCCCAGGCATCCTTTTCCCAAAAGCAAGCAGAGAGTTGTACTGAGACAGCACTACCCATGCCTGGGGGGGCCTGGGGGGTGGACCTCTGAACATGCAACACTGTGCGAGAATTGTGGTGAGAATTCTCCATTTTGCACATAAACGTAAAAGAGCTGTGGTCAGCAATGAAAATTTCTTACAGGGGAAACAGTTTTCTTAAATGACCAGGGAAAAGGACCCAAGGACTTAAAATGACCAGGGAAAACAGTTTTCTTACCAGTGGCAACCAGGTCTACCATTTAACGACAAAAGTGGGGGCAGAAGAGACCCCTTCAATTCCATTCTAAGACCTTTTTTTACTTGGTGCATGGAGCACAACATAAACCTTCAAGTAAAGTGGTTCCCTTGAAAAGAATGTCTAGCACACCCCATAATCATGTGCGAGGTGGACAGGCGTGGTTACTATTTAGACATCCAGCTATTCAAATGGTAAAACAGCAGTTCGTAGACTGTACATACCCGGAAACAGATTTATTTGCCTCACCAAGCAACAAAAAAAAACTACCACAATTTGTGCCAGATGACTCACTGGAAAGTTTCAGTGGTTGATGCATTGCAGTCGATTAGACAACATGGGGGTTCTTGATAACCCCCCCCCCCCAGCCAATAATTCAGAATTCTCTGCTCAGGCTGAAACTGTTCCCACAGACCAAAGTTTTGATTGGCCACCACCTACTGGGGTTCAGCCACACGGTGGCCCCAATTAAAAAAGATGAAAGTTCCATGGATCCCTGCCTAAAAAAAATCAACTACAAGGGCATATTCACCAATTCCAAGGGGGAAAAATGCCACAACCCAGATGGCCTCTTCTTTGCATGATTTGATCAGGAACATTGTAGAGGGGAAACCGTGTACGTCCTCTGACTCTGTTCCTAAAGCCTGTCGGCCTGCTTAAACCCACCCTTGTGAACAGAACCAGGGGAGTAACAAAGTTAAAAATCTTTCACTTGACGATTAGTTTTTGTTGCCTTTGGGCTTATGCAGAGCACAAGGCGAACCAGTGGAAAGTTTTGGCAAATAGTTCCACCGTAATACTCCTATCGGAGTTCTGAACTTTAAATGGCCTTTGATGAGGCCAATGAAGACATGTATAAAATAATACCACCTGTGAATGCAGATCCGAGATAGAATAGGCTATTCTTAATTCTTCAATTTGTGTTGCAGAACTTGGAATAGTACTATCTGGCATGACCTTGTACATACTGCAGACTGCTGCAAACACATGTGCTATGTTCATGCTGCCTGGTACACATCCTCCTCCCAGGGTTACGCCCGATTTCCTTACTGGACCAGGCCAGCAAGTACACAAGCAAGGCCCTGATATTGAGGAACATACACCAGGAAAGTATATTTTGGGTCCTCTTCTCCATCACAAGGGGGAAAAAGAAAAGGGAAGGAAGAGAGGGGAACCCAAAAACCCAAAAAGGTGCAAAAGAGGTTACCCTCTTATGCGGCTACTTACTTATTGGGGTAAAATGGTATAAGTGGAAGATCCAACTGGGAGAGTGGGGCTGGAAGGTTTCCATTCCAGAAATTACCATCCGCTCAGTTCTGGGTGTGCATGTGCACGCAGGGAGGTCTCATTCCATAGTAGGAAAATGCGGCAGAGGTGGGGTGTGGAAGGAGGGGACCCTGGCCAGTAATACCTGAACATGGAGAAAAAGCTATTTACAAACATAACTGCCGGCGACAGCGATTTGGCCCAGGGGGGAAAACGGCAGAGGAGTGGGGGGCTGGTCAGAAGACCATAGGCATACTTTTTGCAGTCCGGTAGCCTTATGGGTCCTTAAGGCCGAAAAGTAACAAGTTTGGCCTGTTATTACGCTGTGCGCGATGTACGCTGTGCGTCCTCTTACCGGCGGCATGCACCACAGTAAATTCTTCGAATGGCAGCGCGTAAACTCTGAGGTCGATGGGGTATCCCCAGAGGCATATGCCTCGTTTTACAGGGTGATAGCCCAAAGAAAGGTACATATTCGACAGATGTGCCCGGAATTGATATGGTTGGCCTCTTTGGCCTAGGGGCAGGGGGTGGGGGAGGGCAGTGGGTCCGTAGATGGGTGTATATATGCCCACCATGCTTGAGTGCTGGTGTGAACGGTTGTTCACATGCCAATTTCCACAATATTCACCATCTTAGGGGAGAACGCGGGGTCCCAATGGTGCTGACTGGGACACGTCCATCACCTCAGAGACCGCAGAAGCGGATGTGGTACTGCCACTCACCACGGCATATGCGAAGAGTGGGAGCACCGTTTGTACGGGCTTCAATTTTTGTAAGGGGACCCTACCTGGAACATTCAGAGGATGGGGTTCAGAGCCTCTTTCTGAGGTCTACTTCTTTCTGGGTAATCCCCTTCGCAACCCTTGCCAGCCAGCCTTGAAAACTCCCAGTCTTCAAAGGACCACCTGCACATTTCGCAGCGTGACAGAAAACATAAACTTGGGAATTCGTTTGGATGATCCAGGTCCAGATCACAGTGCACAGCCCAGCAAACAGTGCATTTCGCTTTCCACTGCAAAAATGAACAAGGAATCACAGTGAGAAATTTGAGACGCAGACCTGGTAATCAGTTTGTGTAATTCCTAATTTGCGGGCAATAATAACCCGAAAAGCCTCAATCACAAGCCGTGTCTGCTCCATTGGAGAGGCCATACATTTGCTTACATAATGAGATTGTTCCGTTGGAACTCTGTGCTATACTGATTCCGCCAGGATAATAACTCTTTTTTGCAGGGGGGGCATTTGTGCCTGCACCGTACTTAGCAGCCTGGGGTGGGGAGTAAACCCTGTGACAGCCAATATATATGTGGCACACGGGAAAAAAACGGCATTGCAAGGACTGCAAAAATACAGCTGCAAAGTCCGTGTCAATCACGCCGATTGGCTGCCGCTCTTGGTAACCGTATTGGTCAGCTACCACGATGTGTCAATGGGATTGGGGCTTGTACAGCTACATGATTAATCCAGCATAACACCAAAACACCAGTCAGGTGATTTGAAAACCAATCATAGGATTCAGAGGTGGAGAAAACGAGCAAAAAAATGATTTGAAGTCATGCTTCGCTGTCCCTTTGGGAGCGTTCATTCAACCAAAAAAATGTGATGCACAAACCAAAACGTATGTTCTCCGGCGTGCTTCGGGTAGTATCAAACACAGGAAAATATTTCTGAGCCACAGAAACATATCACACACATGGAATTTTATCCATTGGCTCTTTTATCACACCATGATGGTGCAACATGGGTTATTTCGCCGAATAGTGATTCTGAAACAGAAATCTCAAAACCGGGGGTTGAAAATAAGCGAAAAATACCCATTTTGCGAATCGCACCATGAAAAGTCAATGAAGAATGTTCTGCCTTGGTGCTGTACCCTATCGATAACTGTGTACACCGTACGCGGACTAACATGTACAGTATCAAGCCATTGACGATTCCCCTTGGTAGAAACCCCATTTTAAACCGCTATCAAAAAGCTTTCACACTTTTATGGTATATTTTGGAGAAAATGGGGCACCCCCCTTCAAGTCACTACCGACCGAGTGGCTGACACTTTAACCGAACTATTGCATTTGTTAAAGGCTCAGGCACGTAATGTATACAGTGCTATGCTTTTGATGTCATGGTTTGATGGATTTAAGATTCCGTTCCATTTTATCGCAGTACCAAAAAACTTGCAACCATAATTTTGAAAAATATGAGGCTTTCTGGGATCCCTTTCCCATCCTCCCGCAGCTGGCCCAAGTCCCTTTCCCACTGACATATGTACATTACGTACACAAATCATTTTTTTTTGCTGCATAATCTTCTGTTTCTACAGATCTTCAGATTTGGACAGGTTTAACGATCCACAAGTGTCCTGGGCAAGGCTCCCGACATCAAAATTCGACGTAAATACCAAACGTTTCAGAACTGGTAGAGTGTTGTTTACATCCTCCAGTGTCCCCACGTGAGTCCCTTTCATTTGATGATGTCTTATGTGGATGCGACACGTTCATTTGTGAGACCAGGGGGCCCTTTTGATTTCATTAAAATCCTCTAATAAGGCCATCAGCGCAGACACAATTGCTTCTATGACAAAGGAAGTTTTGGCTAAGCATGAGGTCTACCCCCTTGTGTGGGGAGGACACTCCACCAGAGGGTCATGGGTTGGTTTTACTCAACAAAAGTGGGCCTTTCTGCCAAAGAAGTTTGTGAAAGTTGTCAGTAGAGGTGGGTGAAGGGATTTACAGCCCATGATCAACGACTTGTTGCCCAAGGTGCCTTAGAACAAGCCCTGGCCCCCTTAACTTTAGTGCAGAAGCAGGTCGCACAAGGGCAAAGAGCGGAGCCCGAGGAGTCGCACTCCCTCGAGGCATACGGACAAGAAGTGAAAGTACACCGAGGCGAAACACAAAGACCTTCTGATCCTGACCCCCCCCCCACCAGTAAAAGGAAACTTGTCTTAAAAACCCATCGCTCAGCACAGAGTGGGGGCCTGGGGGAGCAGGTGGGACCCCCATCAGTGGCAAGAAGCCACGTCGCCATGTCGGAGCCACATCGTCAGCCAACTCTGGCGAGGCGGATCTAAGCAGGACCTCCTAACCCAACGAACCGAAACAATCCAAACAGAACCGCCGGCGAGCAAGGCAAAGACTCACAAGGTCTTTGTGCTTCGCCCTTGGTGTCCCTTCCTCCATTGTCGGTGTTCGTCGAGGAAGCACTTTTGTTATCCAAGCAATCGTATCTGCACTTATTGGCTTAAAGAGTGGTTTCCGTGAAACCAGAAGGGGTCACCCAGGTCTGACAAACGACCTTGTTGACGAAACACGTGACATCGTCAAATGAAATGGGCAAATTTGTGCACAGTATGGAATTGCAAGAACTGTCTCCCATTTGTGGATTCTTTTGAATTAATTACAAAGGAGGATTGGCATACACTCCGCCCATGTTGTCCATGTCCCAGGAACATTGCAATGCACTCGTTGCTGTTACCCCCTAGTGGGGCTACCTGGCCACAAGTTTCCTTCATGTTAACTGGGTTCCTTCAGACAAATGCCTAGAAGACCCCAAAAGCAGACCGGGAGTGGACAGGGGGAATTTTTCTTTGTACCCTCAACTTTTTCGCTGGATAAGGCAGCAATTCCAAAATGTCATTCAATTGGAAACATATTTATTCGGCTGCCCAAGCAACAAAAAAACGTCCAGTTTATGTTGTTCTACCTTCACCATTTGAAAAAAGATCGAAGTATTTTGTTGAAGGGGTCCTTTTTGCCCCCCCACCTTTGTAATGGAGTGGAAAATTTCGTGATTGAACACTGAAAGGGACACAGGTTCTCCTGGCTTGCTTAAACTTTTTGCTGTGTTGACTGCTGCATGCAGTTCCTTGACACTTATCTGTAAATTGGAGTTTTCTCTCAAAATTCTTGAACTGTATCTCCAGTGCGGCTGTTCACCCCCCCCCACGCATGGGTGCTGCCATCTGAGTGCAAGTCTCTGGTTGCACTTTGTGGGGAACGTCTGCCACCCCAGGCCTCCAGCAGTTCTTTTTTTGTTTCCCCTGAAAGGAGTTTTGATTTCTTGAGAAATGAGGTGTTTTAAATCCTATGGGGTTGTACAATTTCTGACCAGGAAATCGGCCAGTGAATCTGTGAAAGGAAAGTGAAAATCTGCACCATCACCTTTAGTGCAAACAGCCTCCGTGGGATCCCCAAGCCACCTGGTGTCTTTAAAATGGCCTAGCGCTGGGATGTGAAAATACGCATCTGTTAAGTCATTTTTTGCTGCCCAGTAGCCTTTTTCAAACCTGGGAAAGTTCTCTGGATGCGATCCAGCTTGAAGCATTTCACTGGGAAATGTTTATTTATCTCCCTGCAATCACTGATAATTCTCCATTTTGTTGCCCACCCCTTCTGATTCTGATATCAAAAACCACGGGATGAAATTCTGGGTATCTCGTACCCAGGTACGGTGATTGTCAGGAGGAACAAGAACAAAATGGAAATGTAACCCAATTTTCCCCTTGTAATTTTCAACCTCCCCCCCCCAAAATCAGCCTCAAGCCCAAAACAATGGCAAAGGTCGAGGTCGGGGGGGTGGATGGGACTCATCAAAAGGCAAGGGGAAATGAAAAGGATTTTCTAATGATCAACGGAAATGACATGGCCGTGGCTTTGGCAAAGGTAATGGCACTTTTTTCGGTGGAGTATGAATGAAATCGCCAAGGTGGGTGTGTGGGGCTCACCAATGGCAAGAAAGTTTCAACCGTTCGTTTGACAAACCCACAATATTTTGCAGACAATGCTAACTCTTCTCACAGGAAAGAGAACATTTTCACCAGGGACAAGGAATAGCAAACCGTTCATGGAGAATTTCCTTTTCTCATCCCTCAGAATGCAGAAATCCCCACAGTGCGGGTGAAGAATGCGGGAGAAAGTATTAATGCCATCGGAAGAAAACACTTCCTCATCCAAACGTTGTTGTCGTCAAAGAGGAAAGAAAGATACCCCCAAATTTTGATTGACACCGGAGCCCAACCAAACCTTGTCAAAAAAGGACTTTTCCTTCCTACCTTTTTCATCCTTCAGCAAAGCCGCTACAATTGCGAGCCGCGAATCAAAAAAGGATTGATGGTGGGAAGGACGTTGTTCCTTTGACTTTCACTTTTCACAACTCGATTTTGGGGAGAAATGTTCATTTCAAAGGCCTATTTTATGAAGCCAACATTCTAGTGGACATCACTTAGTCCAATGGTTGGATGGGGGAAAACAAATTCATTCCCCTCCCTGAATTCTCACAACTTGGGGTGAGAGACAACCAAAATGTGTTTAACCTTTCTCCATTTTGTGAAGAAACGGGGGAATCGACAGTTGACACAACCCCCCTTGGAATACATCCTCCTAAAGGACACAGCTCTCTCTTTCAGGTCACCCACGATGAAGATGTCCATCATCTAATCTCAATCTCCTGGCAGTGTGTGTTACCAGGTGAGGTTGGGGTAAAGGACACACCAGTAACGGTTGGGGAGGAAGAAATCATTGGAAAAATGCTTTTGGGACAAAGCCCCCCATCATCCCACTTTTTTGGGTTGGTCCAAGCCGAAAATTCTTCCTTGGACTCCTTGCCAAAAAGTTGAGGAAAACCTGTACGAGGATTGCAAGGATTCTTTTTTTTTTGTGAGGACACCTTCTCTGATGCTCAACCGAGAGGCCCCCATGGAATGGCAAACATAAAGGTGAAGCCGGGGACAATTACAAAATACACCCGTGCTATTCCTTGCCATGGGGAAAAATGGAGCATTTGAAAGAGATTTTGGCAAACAGGAAACGTTTGCACAAAATTGAAACGGCAGAACCATCGGTATGGGGGAGCCCAATGTTTCTTGTCCCAAAGGGAGGGTCAAAGGACGCTTATCGACCAGTCATCGAACTGGGGGCAGTTAATTCGTCGGCAGAAATTGACAATTGCACTATACCCGTTATCGATGACATTTTGACACGCCAGGGGAGAAAGAGAATGTGGGCAAAATTGGATTTGAAGGATGCTTTCTCTCAGATCCCTTTGGCAAAGGAAGCAAGACCACTTTTCAAAATCACAACTCCTTTGGGTGATTTTCAGCCCACCATCATGCTTCAAGGATACTCCAATGCTGTCTCCATTTTTCAACGAGGAATGGACCACTGTTTGGCATCAGTTTCAGATTTTGCAAACGCCTACTTTGATGATATCATTTGTGAAACCGAAGGTTCTGACAATGATACTTTTGCGACAAGATGCCGATATTCGCAAAGTTTTGGAAGTTTTGAAGGCGGGGACGTGGGATTTTGATTGTAAAAAATGTATATGTTTCGCCAAGAAGGTGGAGTTTTGTGGGCACATTTTGGAGGGGGGGGATAGAAGAATTTTCCCCGGGAGGTTTTTGGCAATGTAAAAATGGCCGCTTCCTAAAAATGTAACCTCCCTGAGAGCCTTTCTCGGTTATGCAAACCATTTCCAACAATATATTAGGGGATATGCCGAATTAACGGCAGGACTGCAAAGTAAGCTAAAACTCCCAAGGACGTTGGGAAAAAAGGGGTCAAAGCACCCGGTTTGATGCTCCGAAAAGGATTTGGAGGATGTTGAGGAACTCAAAAAGTATTTTGTGAAGGGACAAAGCTTTTGATACCAAACCCCAATCGCCCTTTCATAATTCGAACAGATGCTAGTTCAAACGCGGTGGGGGGGTGTCATTGAGCAAATGCAGGAAAACCAAAGTTTGCCCTCTTTTGGAGAGGAGGAAAAAATTCGCACACACACCCCGTTGCATTTTTATCTCGCAAGCTCACAACGGGGCAAATGAAATCATGGCCCATTCGAGAAAAAGAGGCGTACACCGTGGTTTCAATTTTGAATAAATTCGCCTCACTCATCAATTTGCAACCGGTCCTCATTTTAACCGACCACAAAAGTCTTGAAAATTGGACCACTGATATTTTGGATTTACCGGGAGGTCCAACGGGGCGAAGAGCCCGTTGGCATTTGCTACTTTTCAAGTTCAAGTTGGAAATCCGATATGTCAAAGGGGAAGAAAGTCATTTGGCTGATTCCTTATCCCGTTGGGCCCCCCCGCAGGATGTGGGGAGGACAACTTTTTCAACGGCACCCAAGCGGATGAGGAAGAATTCAGTAAGTCAATTGAGCAATAAAAGGCAGAGTGTGGAATTTTCGCAAGTCTCCCTCGACAGTTTGGTGTTTTGAAAATTGGGGTGTCGTTTCACAAAAAGGCCCCCCTTGCATTGGATTTGTTTTCTGCAAGGTTCACGGAGGAACACTTTGCCACAATTGGGGTTTGAAGTAATTTCACTCGGTTGGGATCACAAAAATGAGGCAGAAATTCATGAAGGCATTTTACGGTGCAAACTTTGGAAAGATTTCCACCTGGGAGACTTGGATGTGATCACGGCCAGCATCCCTTGTGAACACTATAGTCTGGCGAGGACCGCAATGCCCCGAAATATTTCTCATGCAAACCGACTTGCAAATAAATCATTCGAGGTCATCGAATTTTTCATTCCCCCCAAGTGATTCATCGAAAATACACGGTTAGGTTTGCTACATGATCAAAATTTCATGAAAAAATTGTCATTCGTTGATGTTGATTATTGTAGGTTTGACAATTATGGGTACAAAAAACTCACACGTATTTGGGGTCCTCCCGAACTTCGCCAATTGCCTCATGTCCAATGTGATCCTAAGGAGTGTCCAAGTGTGGTTAATGGCCCCAATGGATTGAGACACATAATTTGGTTCGGAGACCAAGAGACACAACCTTCCAAGATTTTGAAATGGAGGGTTCTCCCTTCTCTCATCAAGTATTTGCTCACCATGGGGGGAAATCAAAATGTGAAAGGGGAGGTGATAGCCATAACCAGAGCAATGGCTGAAGAAAGGGTGGAAGAGTCCGGCCCCCTCCCACAGGTTCAAGTTGCTCCAAGTGGTACCCATGGCAAGATTTCTACAAATTCCCATCGCAACAATTCTACAATTACCCATGGCAACAATTCTACAAGAATCCATGGCAAGAATTCTACAAGTGCACATTTTCAAGGACCGACGGCAAGGTGCCCAAGGTCTGGCTCACCCCAACAGGATGCCCTCCCTTCCTCTTTGTCTTTGTTTGATTGTTATTGGCCATATGCATATTCCATATGCCCGAAATTAAAGGATTCATGGGAAAAAGTCCAGAATTTGGCCATCGATTGGCCAATCGATTTTCAGGAACACGGTGATTTTCTCTTTTTGAGACAAAACGTTGTGTCCCCACAGCCTTGGTCACGGGGACGATTCATGAGCACCATTTGTTGTTCGGCCATTTTGGGAGGAAAAGACTGTACTCGGAAATTTTGAGGAGGTACAATTTTCCAGATCTATCCATTTTCGGAAAAATTGCAACGGGATCATACAAAAATGTGAAACCTGTCAAACAAAAGAACATTTACATTTTTGCAACAAATTTTCATTGCACCCCACCCCAATCCCCCTGGTGCCAATGGACAATGTGGCAGTGGACGTTTTTTTTTACAGGAATCTCGTGCAATTTGAACAGATTGTTTGGTTATAATTGTGGATAGGCATACTGGGTGCATTACCGCTTTCCCGGCGTCACGGGTGGGTTTGACAGCAAAAAAGGGTCGCCCGTCAAACTTTGTTTCCTCATTGGGTTTTTTTTGGAATTCCTTGGGTGGTTGTCTCCGTCAAAGGACCACAATTTGCGGCTGCGTTTTGGCAAACCCTTTGACGCCTTTTGTGTGTTCAAAATGTTTTTTGTCATGTTGAGTACCACCAAGGACATGGACAGGCTGAGGTGGAAACGTTTTGAAGCAATTTATGCGAAGAATCCAAGACAAACATCGGGACATGAATTGGGGGGAGGTTTTACCCATTGCTTTACGCCAATTGAGGAAGTCCCCGGGAGAATCTGGTTACTCACCACACCGAATTATCTTTGGGCGTGCCCCTTTGTTACCGGGATTGCCAATGCCTCCCCCTACCGAATGCATTGAGGCCTGTTCTTTTGTGGAGC
Organism: Euglena gracilis; assembly: GCA_900893395.1. NCBI lineage: Eukaryota > Euglenozoa > Euglenophyceae > Euglenales > Euglenaceae > Euglena > Euglena gracilis. The sequence goes on from CAAHFI011779777.1 coordinate 12,673, forward strand.
ATATGAAAGAAATGGATGGGAAGGTGGCTGAAATCTCGAATGGGTTGCAATCAAAACATTTTGAGGCTTTAAACAAAGAAAGGAAAGAGCCTGAAGCATTTTGAGTGGGACAAAACGTTCGGGTACTAAGACCCAGAGGGTAGTCCGCCGACAAATTACAAAGTTGGTTGATTGGACCTTGTCCCATTCTTCGACAAGTTGGAAATTTGAGTTACGAGGTGGAGATAAAACCGGGCAGGACCATAAGTTTGCACCGGAGCCAAATGAAACCTCATTTTGAGAATGAATTTCTGCCGAAAAGTTGGAACTCTTCAAGTACCAACCAACAAAGGAGGCTTTTGATTCGGGATGGATGAATAGGAGGTTGAGAAAATCCCAAGGCATCGGGTCAACAAGCTGGGAAAACTGGATTTTTTACTGAAATGGAAGGGGTTTGACGAAATGACATGGGAACCCCTCATTACTTTCATACACATATATTCCAAGGATTGGAGGGATTACGATTCACAGAAAAATCTGAAATTCGGTTTGGTGGATTACATAAAAAACGTGATCGGCAAGGGATTTTTTTTATCAATGCCTTTGAAGTCCTTTGAAGCCAAGTCCAAATGCTTGATCATGGTTGCAGCCAAATTTTTGATCATTGTTGGAGCCAAGTTCAAATTGTTGATCATTGCTTTCTTCCCTGCGGCACTCATGGTCCCGTATACCCATGGTCCGAGGTACCCCGATTTCTGTTTCATGCTGACTCCATTTTGGTATTTGGATTTTCAGCCCCTCTCAATGGGAAGACAGTCAACCACTGTGGTTTTCAAAATTTACAGCAGAATTTTTTGGCACTACCTTGAAGCCCAAAGACTTTGAAAACAAAAATGGCAAGGTTTTTCTCCCAAAATATTCTTTTTGGATGGGATGTGCCAAATTTTGAGCAACAAGGATGGCACCTTGGTTGGAGTAAAAATGAATCGGGTGTTGATGTGCCAAGTGCCCCAAGAGCGCCAACAAGGAGTTCACCAAAGCTCCGTACGGTGATTCGGGAC
>CAAHFI011782469.1:0-10045 GCA_900893395.1 Euglena gracilis
TAGAAGTTTGATGGACAATCTTCAATTTTGTGTTTGTAATTTGTTTTTGCTTGTGTGTCCTTAGGCGGCCGAATTTGCACTTAAGCTTTTTTATGTTGATTTGCGCATTTGCGCAAATCCACATCAAATCCACATAAATTTTCACTTGGGCTGGGCATGGCTCCGGGGGTTTGAAAACATGGTGGCAAGAGAGTGCTAAAATGAGCGAATTCTGTTTTTGGCGGTGTGACCCCTGGTACTTTGGCAAAAAAATGGTGTTTGGGGGGGGGTCCGAAAATGGGCTCCGCATGTCGAAACCCCCCGGGACCTTGCCCCCCCAGGAGTGGAAAAAACACAAAAATGCGGCAGAGGAACGGGACCTTTGCTGCCTTTGTTGCTCTTTTCGGCTGTGTCCGGTTGTCCCCGAGCTGCCGGCGGTGTGCGTCCTGGGTTTTTGCCCTACTGCTTTGCTTGCGGTGCTTGGTGTGGTGTTTTTGGGTTGTTTGTTAAAGCGCAGGGAGGAAGTGCTGGGGGGTGTGGGTGTGGTGTGACCAAGCTGGTGGGAAGGACGCATGGGAAGGAAGGTAAGTGCGCGGGTGTTTGGCAAGGGAAGCGCAGAGGGGATGAAATAGGGTCCGCAGGGAATGAAAGGGATGGGTGGCTCCCACCCAACTTACGCCCGGGATCCACACAACCAGTTTTGTGGCAAAGAACCCAGCAGAAGCTCAACCCTATTATTTTTTAATTTTTCGGCCCGGTATTTTTCGGCCCCGCTGCTGTTATTATTAAATGAGTCAAACTGTTTTGTTACTGTCACATTAATATCATATACATATCATTATCACATATCGTATATACGCGTATGTGTCATTGTGATATGAGACATACACATACACATCACCACAATATATATATATATATATATATATATATAATATAATAATACCATATGAGGCCTTCCGTGCAGCCCTGCCTCCCCTGGCCACATGATGCCACAGTGCTGGATATTGGATGGGAGCCGCTCATCTGCGCCTGTGCCAGCCCACCGGCCTCGGCTGTGCTGTGGCAAGCCAGGTGTTGGAAGGCCGGCTGACCTGTGTGAGAAGAACCCTCTATGATGCCCTGATGGCTCTTCTGCAGGTTTCCCAGCAAACTTCCGGGTTGTTGCAGCAGAATCTTTCAAGTTGCGAGACAACCTCTCTGCATTAAGCATTAGAAGGTGGAATGAGCTTTGAGGGTTCTCGCCCTCGTTCTTGAGGTTGAACTCCTAATTCCTGATGAGGAGTGATTGATGAAGAAGTTACGTGCATTTCAGCAGAATCCATTTTTTTTTTTCGTTAGAAGTTTGATGGACAATCTTCAATTTGTGTTTGTAATTTGTTTTTGCTTGTGTGTCTTAGGCGGCCGAATTTGCACTTAAGCTTTTTTATGTTGATTTGCGCATTTGCGCAAATCCACATCAAATCCACATAAAATTTTCACTGCGGCTGCATGGCTCCGGGGGGTTTGAAAACATGGTGGCAAGAGAGTACTAAAAATGAGCGAAATTCTGTTTTTGGCGGTGTGACCCCTGGTACTTTGGCAAAAAATGGTGTTTGGGGGGGGTCCGAAAATGGGCTCCGCATGTCGAAACCCCCGGGACCTTGCCCCCCCAGGAGTGGAAAAAAACACAAAAATGCGCAAGAGGAACGGGACCTTTGCTGCCTTTGTTGCTCTTTTCGGCTGTGTCCCCGGTTGTCCCCGAGCTGCCGGCGGTGTGCGTCCTGGGTTTTTGCCCTACTGCTTTGCTTGCGGTGCCTTGGTGTGGTGTTTTTGGGTTGTTTGTTAAAGCGCAGGGAGGAAGTGCTGGGGGGTGTGGGTGTGGTGTGACCAAGCTGGTGGGAAGGACGCATGGGAAGGAAGGTAAGCGCGGGGTGTTTGGCAAGGGAAGCGCAGAGGGGATGAAATAGGGTCCGCAGGGAATGAAAGGGATGGGTGGCTCCCACCCAACTTACGCCCGGGATCCACACAACCAGTTTTGTGGCAAAGAACCCAGCAGAAGCTCAACCCTATTATTTTTAATTTTTCGGCCCGGTATTTTTCGGCCCCCGCTGCTGTTATTATTAAATGAGTCAAACTGTTTTGTTACTGTCACATTAATATTACATATACATATCATTATCACATATCGTATATACGCGTATGTGTCATTGTGATATGAGACATACACATACACATCACCACAATATATATATATATATATATATATCAAATTAATATTATAATACCATATGAGGCCTTCCCGTGCAGCCCTGCCTCCCCCTGGCCACATGATGCCACAGTGCTGGATATTGGATGGGAGCCGCTCATCTGCGCCTGTGCCAGCCCACCGGCCTCGGGCTGTGCTGTGGCAAGCCAGGTGTTGGAAGGCCGGCTGACCTGTGTGAGAAGAAACCCTCTATGATGCCCTGATGGCTCTTCTGCAGGTTTCCCCAGCAAACTTCCGGGTTGTTGCAGCAGAATCTTTCAAGTTGCGAGACAACCTCTCTGCATTAAGCATTAGAAGGTGGAATGAGCTTTGAGGGTTCTCGCCCTCGTTCTTGAGGTTGAACTCCTAATTCCTGATGAGGAGTGATTGATGAAGAAGTTACGTGCATTTCAGCAGAATCCATTTTTTTTTTTCGTTAGAAGTTTGATGGACAATCTTCAATTTGTGTTTGTAATTTGTTTTTGCTTGTGTGTCTTAGGCGGCCGAATTTGCACTTAAGCTTTTTTATGTTGATTTGCGCATTTGCGCAAATCCACATCAAATCCACATAAATTTTCACTGCGGCTGCATGGCTCCGGGGGGTTTGAAAACATGGTGGCAAGAGAGTACTAAAAATGAGCGAAATTCTGTTTTTGGCGGTGTGACCCTGGTACTTTGGCAAAAAATGGTGTTTGGGGGGGGTCCGAAAATGGGCTCCGCATGTCGAAACCCCCGGGACCTTGCCCCCCAGGAGTGGAAAAAACACAAAAATGCGGCAGAGGAACGGGACCTTTGCTGCCTTTGTTGCTCTTTTCGGCTGTGTCCCCGGTTGTCCCCGAGCTGCCGGCGGTGTGCGTCCTGGGTTTTTGCCCTACTGCTTTGCTTGCGGTGCCTTGGTGTGGTGTTTTTGGGTTGTTTGTTAAAGCGCAGGGAGGAAGTGCTGGGGGTGTGGGTGTGGTGTGACCAAGCTGGTGGGAAGGACGCATGGGAAGGAAGGTAAGCGCGGGGTGTTTGGCAAGGGAAGCGCAGAGGGGATGAAATAGGGTCCGCAGGGAATGAAAGGGATGGGTGGCTCCCACCCAACTTACGCCTGGGATCCACACAACCAGTTTTGTGGCAAAGAACCCAGCAGAAGCTCAACCCTATTATTTTTTAATTTTTCGGCCCGGTATTTTTTCGGCCCCCGCTGCTGTTATTATTAAATGAGTCAAACTGTTTTGTTACTGTCACATTAATATTACATATACATATCATTATCACATATCGTATATACGCGTATGTGTCATTGTGATATGAGACATACACATACACATCACCACAATATATATATATATATATATATACAATTAATATTATAATACCATATGAGGCCTTCCCGTGCAGCCCTGCCTCCCCCTGGCCACATGATGCCACAGTGCTGGATATTGGATGGGAGCCGCTCATCTGCGCCTGTGCCAGCCCACCGGCCTCGGGCTGTGCTGTGGCAAGCCAGGTGTTGGAAGGCCGGCTGACCTGTGTGAGAAGAACCCTCTATGATGCCCTGATGGCTCTTCTGCAGGTTTCCCAGCAAACTTCCGGGTTGTTGCAGCAGAATCTTTCAAGTTGCGAGACAACCTCTCTGCATTAAGCATTAGAAGGTGGAATGAGCTTTGAGGGTTCTCGCCCTCGTTCTTGAGGTTGAACTCCTAATTCCTGATGAGGAGTGATTGATGAAGAAGTTACGTGCATTTCAGCAGAATCCATTTTTTTTTCGTTAGAAGTTTGATGGACAATCTTCAATTTGTGTTTGTAATTTGTTTTTGCTTGTGTGTCTTAGGCGGCCGAATTTGCACTTAAGCTTTTTTATGTTGATTTGCGCATTTGCGCAAATCCACATCAAATCCACATAAATTTTCACTGCGGCTGCATGGCTCCGGGGGGTTTGAAAACATGGTGGCAAGAGAGTGCTAAAAATGAGCGAAATTCTGTTTTTGGCGGTGTGACCCCTGGTACTTTGGCAAAAAATGGTGTTTGGGGGGGGTCCGAAAATGGGCTCCGCATGTCGAAACCCCCGGGACCTTGCCCCCCCAGGAGTGGAAAAAAAACACAAAAATGCGGCAGAGGAACGGGACCTTTGCTGCCTTTGTTGCTCTTTTCGGCTGTGTCCCCGGTTGTCCCCGAGCTGCCGGCGGTGTGCGTCCTGGGTTTTTGCCCTACTGCTTTGCTTGCGGTGCCTTGGTGTGGTGTTTTTGGGTTGTTTGTCAAAGCGCAGGGAGAAGTGCTGGGGGGTGTGGGTGTGGTGTGACCAAGCTGGTGGGAAGGACGCATGGGAAGGAAGGTAAGTGCGGGGTGTTTGGCAAGGGAAGCGCAGAGGGATGAAATAGGGTCCGCAGGGAATGAAAGGGATGGGTGGCTCCCACCCAACTTACGCCCGGGATCCACACACCAGTTTTGTGGCAAAGAACCCAGCAGAAGCTCAACCCTATTATTTTTTAATTTTTCGGCCCGGTATTTTTCGGCCCCGCTGCTGTTTTATTAAATGAGTCAAACTGTTTTGTTACTGTCACATTAATATTACATATACATATCATTATCATATATCGTATATACGCGTATGGTGTCATTGTGATATGAGACATACACATACACATCACCACAATATAATATATATATATATATATATAATATCACAATTAATATTATAATACCATATGAGGCCTTCCCGTGCAGCCCTGCCTCCCCCTGGCCACATGATGCCACAGTGCTGGATATTGGATGGGAGCCGCTCATCTGCGCCTGTGCCAGCCCACCGGCCTCGGGCTGTGCTGTGGCAAGCCAGGTGTTGGAAGGCCGGCTGACCTGTGTGAGAAGAACCCTCTATGATGCCCTGATGGCTCTTCTGCAGGTTTCCCAGCAAACTTCCGGGTTGTTGCAGCAGAATCTTTCAAGTTGCGAGACAACCTCTCTGCATTAAGCATTAGAAGGTGGAATGAGCTTTGAGGGTTCTCGCCCCTCGTTCTTGAGGTTGAACTCCTAATTCCTGATGAGGAGTGATTGATGAAGAAGTTCATGCATTTCAGCAAGAATCCATTTTTTTTTCGTTAGAAGTTTGATGGACAATCTTCAATTTGTGTTTGTAATTTGTTTTTGCTTGTGGTGTCTTAGGCGGCCGAATTTGCACTTAAGCTTTTTTATGTTGATTTGCGCATTTGCGCAAAATCCACATCAAATCCACATAAAATTTTCACTGCGGCTGCATGGCTCCGGGGGGTTTGAAAACATGGTGGCAAGAGAGTGCTAAAAATGAGCGAAATTCTGTTTTTGGCGGTGTGACCCCTGGTACTTTGGCAAAAAAAATGGTGTTTGGGGGGGGTCCGAAAATGGGCTCCGCATGTCGAAACCCCGGGACCTTGCCCCCCCAGGAGTGGAAAAAACACAAAAATGCGGCAGAGGAACGGGACCTTTGCTGCTTTGTTGCTCTTTCGGCTGTGTCCCCGGTTGTCCCCGAGCTGCCGGCGGTGTGCGTCCTGGGTTTTTGCCCTACTGCTTTGCTTGCGGTGCCTTGGTGTGGTGTTTTTGGGTTGTTGTTTAAAGCGCAGGGAGGAAGTGCTGGGGGGTGTGGGTGTGGTGTGACCAAGCTGGTGGGAAGGACGCATGGGAAGGAAGGTAAGTGCGGGGTGTTTGGCAAGGGAAGCGCAGAGGGGATGAAATAGGGTCCGCAGGGAATGAAAGGGATGGGTGGCTCCCACCCAACTTACGCCTGGGATCCACACAACCAGTTTTGTGGCAAAGAACCCAGCAGAAGCTCAACCCTATTATTTTTTAATTTTTCGGCCCGGTATTTTTCGGCCCCCGCTGCTGTTATTATTAAATGAGTCAAACTGTTTTGTTACTGTCACATTAATATTACATATACATATCATTATCATATATCGTATATACGCGTATGTGTCATTGTGATATGAGACATACACATACACATCACCAAATATATATATATATATATATATATATCACAATTAATATTAATAATACCATATGAGGCCTTCCCGTGCAGCCCTGCCTCCCCTGGCCACATGATGCCACAGTGCTGGATATTGGATGGGAGCCGCTCATCTGCGCCTGTGCCAGCCCACCGGCCTCGGCTGTGCTGTGGCAAGCCAGGTGTTGGAAGGCCGGCTGACCTGTGTGAGAAGAACCCTCTATGATGCCTGATGGCTCTTCTGCAGGTTTCTCCAGCAAACTTCCGGGTTGTTGCAGCAGAATCTTTCAAGTTGCGAGACATCCTCTCTGCATTAAGCATTAGAAGGTGGAATGAGCTTTGAGGGTTCTCGCCCTCGTTCTTGAGGTTGAACTCCTAATTCCTGATGAGGAGTGATTGATGAAGAAGTTACATGCATTTCAGCAGAATCCATTTTTTTTTTCGTTAGAAGTTTGATGGACAATCTTCAATTTGTGTTTGTAATTTGTTTTTGCTTGTGTGTCTTAGGCGGCCGAATTTGCACTTAAGCTTTTTTATGTTGATTTGCGCATTTGCGCAAATCCACATCAAATCCACATAAATTTTCACTGCGGCTGCATGGCTCCGGGGGTTTGAAAACATGGTGGCAAGAGAGTGCTAAAAATGAGCGAAATTCTGTTTTTGGCGGTGTGACCCCTGGTACTTTGCAAAAAATGGTGTTTGGGGGGGGGTCCGAAAATGGGCTCCGCATGTCGAAACCCCCGGACCTTGCCCCCCCAGGAGTGGAAAAAACACAAAAATGCGGCAGAGGAACGGGACCTTTGCTGCCTTTGTTGCTCTTTTCGGCTGTGTCCCCGGTTGTCCCCGAGCTGCCGGCGGTGTGCGTCCTGGGTTTTTTGCCCTACTGCTTTGCTTGCGGTGCCTTGGTGTGGTGTTTTTGGGTTGTTAAAGCGCAGGGAGGAAGTGCTGGGGGGTGTGGGTGTGGTGTGACCAAGCTGGTGGAAGGACGCATGGGAAGGAAGGTAAGCGCGGTGTTTGGCAAGGGAAGCGCAGAGGGGATGAAATAGGGTCCGCAGGGAAATGAAAGGGATGGGTGGCTCCCACCCAACTTACGCCGGGATCCACACAACCAGTTTTTGTGGCAAAGAACCCAGCAGAAGCTCAACCCTATTATTTTTTTAATTTTTCGGCCCGGTATTTTTCGGCCCCGCTGCTGTTATTATTAATGAGTCAAACTGTTTTGTTACTGTCACATTAATATTACATATACATATCATTATCACATATCGTATATACGCGTATGTGTCATTGTGATATGAGACATACACATACACATCACCACATAATAAATATATATATATATATATCACAATTAATATTATAATACCATATATGAGGCCTTCCCGTGCAGCCTGCCTCCCCCTGGCCACATGATGCCACAGTGCTGGATATTGGATGGGAGCCGCTCATCTGCGCCTGTGCCAGCCCACCGGCCTCGGGCTGTGCTGTGGCAAGCCAGGTGTTGGAAGGCCGGCTGACCTGTGTGAGAAGAACCCTCTATGATGCCCTGATGGCTCTTCTGCAGGTTTCTCCAGCAAGACTTCCGGGTTGTTGCAGCAGAATCTTTCAATTTGCGAGAAACATCCTCTCTGCATTAAGCATTAGAAGGTGGAATGAGCTTGAGGGTTCTCGCCCTCGTTCTTGAGGTTGAACTCCTATTCCTGATGAGGAGTGATTGATGAAGAAGTTACATGCATTCAGCAGAATCCATTTTTTTTTTTTCGTTAGAAGTTTGATGGACAATCTTCAATTTGTTGTTTGTAATTTGTTTTTGCTTGTGTGTCTTAGGCGGCCGAATTTGCACTTAAGCTTTTTTATGTTGATTTGCGCATTTGCGCAAATCCACATCAAATCCACATAAATTTTTCACTGCGGCTGCATGGCTCCGGGGGGTTTGAAAACATGGTGGCAAGAGAGTGCTAAAAATGAGCGAAATTCTGTTTTTGGCGGTGTGACCCCTGGTACTTTGGCAAAAAATGGTGTTTGGGGGGGGTCCGAAAATGGGCTCCGCATGTCGAAACCCCCGGGACCGTGCCCCCCGGAGTGGAAAAAAACACAAAAATGCGGCAAGAGGAACGGGACCTTTGCTGCCTTGTTGCTCTTTTCGGCCGTGTCCCCGGTTGTCCCCGAGCTGCCCGGCGGTGTGCGTCCTGGGTTTTTGCCCTACTGCTTTGCTTGCGGTGCCTTGGTGTGGTGTTTTTGGGTTGTTTGTTAAAGCGCAGGGAGGAAGTGCTGGGGGTGTGTGGTGTGGTGTGACAAGCTGGTGGGAAGGACGCCATGGAAGGAAGGTAAGCGCGGGGTGTTTGGCAAGGGAAGCGCAGAGGGGATGAAATAGGGTCCGCAGGGAATGAAAGGGATGGGTGGCTCCCACCAACTTACGCCTGGGATCCACACAACCAGTTTTTGTGGCAAAGAACCCAGCAGAAGCTCAACCCTATTATTTTTTATTTTTCGGCCCGGTATTTTTTCGGCCCCCCGCTGCTGTTATTATTAAATGAGTCAAACTGTTTTGTTACTGTCACATTAATATTACATATACATATCATTATCATATCGTATATACGCGTATGTGTCATTGTGATATGAGACATACACATACACATCAACAATATATATATATACTATCCAACAATTAATATTATAATACATATATGAGGCCTTCCCGTGCAGCCCTGCCTCCCCCTGGCCACATGATGCCACAGTGCTGATATTGGATGGAGCCGCTCATCTGCGCCTGTGCCAGCCCACCGGCCTCGGGCTGTGCTGTGGCAAGCCAGGTGTTGGAAGGCCGGCTGACCTGTGTGAGAAGAACCCTCTATGATGCCCTGATGGCTCTTTTGCAGGTTTCCCAGCAAACTTCCGGGTTGTTGCAGCAGAATCTTTCAAGTTGCGAGACAACCTCTCTGCATTAAGCATTAGAAGGTGGAATGAGCTTTTGAGGGTTCTCGCCCTCGTTCTTGAGGTTGAACTCCTAATTCCTGATGAGGAGATGATTGATGAAGAAGTTACATGCATTTCAGCAGAATCCATTTTTTTTTTTTCGTTAGAAGTTTGATGGACAATCTTCAATTTGTGTTTGTAATTTGTTTTTGCTTGTGTGTCTTAGGCGGCCGATTTGCACTTAAGCTTTTTTATGTTGATTTGCGCATTTGCGAACAAATCCACATCAAATCCACATAAATTTTTCACTGCGGCTGCATGGCTTCCGGGGGTTTGAAAACATGGTGGCAAGAGAGTGCTAAAAATGAGCGAAAATTCTGTTTTTGGCGGTGTGACCCTGGTACTTTGGCAAAAAATGGTGTTTGGGGGGGGTCCGAAAATGGGCTCCGCATGTCGAAACCCCCGGGACCTTGCCCCCCCAGGAGTGGAAAAAAAACCACAAATGCGGCAGAGGAACGGGACCTTTGCTGCTTTGTTGCTCTTTTCGGCTGTGTCCCCGGTTGTCCCGAGCTGCCGGCGGTGTGCGTCCCTGGGTTTTTGCCCTACTGCTTTGCTTGCGGTGCCTTGGTGTGGTGTTTTTGGGTTGTTTGTTAAGCGCAGGGAGGAAGTGCTGGGGGTGTGGGTGTGGTGGTGACCAAGCTGGTGGGAAGGACGCATGGGAAGGAAGGTAAGTGCGGGGTGTTTGGCAAGGGAATGCGCAGAGGGGATGAAATAGGGTCCGCAGGGAATGAAAGGGATGGGTGGCTCCCCCCAACTTACGCCCGGGATCCACACAACCAGTTTTGTGGCAAAGAACCCAGCAGAAGCTCAACCCTATTATTTTTTAATTTTTCGGCCCGGTATTTTTCGGCCCCCCGCTGCTGTTATTATTAAATGAGTCAAACTGTTTTGTTACTGTC
>CAAHFI011782580.1:0-17338 GCA_900893395.1 Euglena gracilis
CATATTTTCCAAGCTGAATCAAACTCGTGCAAAATGATTGCAAGGATTTCATGTTTTAACCAAGCATTTTGTCGTAAAAGGTGCAAAATTCAGGTGGCTCGGACATCCGAGCACTCGAAATATTGAGAAGTGAGTCCATTTCCGCCAAAGTCGTGAACAACAAGTTGATTCGGGATTGCAATTCCCGAATAGCGGCTTAAATACCACTAATGTCAGGAATTCGATTTGAAGGTTCCGAAACGTGGTCCTGCAAACCGACAACGGTGGCGTTAATAAATACGGCCAAAGTCCGTTGGCAATTGTGGTTGCGCGAAATACAACAGTTGTGCGTAATCCGCTATTCTCACGTTCGGGGAGGTTACTACATCCTTATTTGCTGCACAACGACAGGATTTTGCTCCAAGTGTTAAATTTGTTCCTCCGACAGCTTAATTTGCGTGCAATGAACAACATTTTTGAGCGCTTTTGCTTGAAATTGCTTCAAATGCTCGATTTCGAGCACGAATGCGAAATCCTTTGCTTTGGTTCTTGGAAAGCTGTGGTCAAAGTGGCAAAATGCTCAACCGCCAACGACAAAGTTAACGATTTACGGCACCTTGTGGGTGGTATTTTGTGGGTGTAACTGTTGCTGCAATTGCGTACAAAGATGGCTCATACCATCTTGCACATGCAGAAACTTGTAACCCTTCCGCATTTCCGCTTCATGCAGTGTTTCACTGACCTGTTGGAAATGTTGCGGGAGTTGGATGCACAAAATACTGTCAACACTTTCTCGAAAATGCTGAAGGTGGTTTCCTGCATTATAAAAATAGAGTTGGCAATATTTGCCGACCTCTTGCAAATAATTCCAGGAAAATTCCACTTTGCTGTCATCAAACTGCAACACTTTATTGAGCATAGTTTGCACATTCGGCAACACGTTGGTGGACATGAAAAATTTGCCTGTTCAGCGCGTGATGCGCTGGAAGTTGACCGAAAATTTGGTAAGCATCACCGGGTATATCACCCGTAGTACCACCGGTAAAAATCACTGATACCAGAAAGGTTGTATCAGCGATTACCGAACAGAGCCTCCTGCTACCTGTGTCAGTGCTTAAAGGTTGGATAGAGGCGTGCCTGGTACACAGATCCCCCAAATCCATCCATGGGTTGGGATGTAGCAGTTCTGGTACCACCAGGTGCATGTCTGGCTGCCAAGGCAATGCCAGATAACACCCCACATTGGGCGGTAGTGGCAAAGCTCTGTAAGGGCTTGCTGGCGGAAGAGCGGGTGACGTTGAAAGACACACGGGGTTTCCGGCACATCATCACTATAGAAGCCCGGTGGCGGAATCACCACGGGTCTCTCGGTGTGCGCAACTGCACCGTTCTCGCAGACAGAGGCGAATACCCTGTTGCTGCAGGGTGAAAGCAGATGAGGCCGCATTAGCCTCTGAGGTCATCGATGTAGGTGGCTGACCACTATCAATGGTGACTAATGTTGCAATTGTGACACTTGAACCAATTGCGCTTCATAAGCACGGGAACTGGAAGTGGTTTCACATAAAATATTCCAATCCCCATCTGATTGGTCAATGCCTTGCAATGATGCCTGTAATAAGGAACAGTTGAATTGGGTGTTGAGGCCTGTGCTTTGAATCTTTCTGATGGTCAAAACCTAAAAAGCCTACAAAAATGAGCAGGTGTGCTGTAAAAAAGGGACTGTAGCCGCGAATACTGTACAGAGGCTTCCAGAGTCTGCGCGCCTGCTTAGTCGTTGAATAGAAACCGAGGGCTGACGCTGAACCCGTTGAATAGCGGACGCAGGGACCCTCCGATCCCAGTCAACCACGGGAAATTCTATGTATGACGGACGTGTAGGATCGTAACAAATCTTCTACCAAGTGTACGTCTGATCTTCCATGTTCCCCAAAAGGCCTCGCTTCCGCCTGTCGCACCTACTTACGGAACTGAAAATGAGAGTTCCAGAATATCCACTTTTGAAGTTTCCCAACACGGCAAGCTGCACGCACACGGAAGGAAAACAAAAGGAGAGACCATATTTTTGAGTTTATGGTGAACATATGAACGTAGGAAAAGAATACCGCCTGTGGAAAGAGAAAGGAGGAGTGAGATGATCCTAATAGGATCTGCTGTTATGCCCACGTCCCCATCAGAAGAGTAGAGAGCATACGCCTGGTACACATTTTGGCACAGTATATGGAAGAAAGTTATTCTGTCACCAGAAGTTTGTCCAACAAGTCCCGTCAATGCATAATATTCCCAGGATATCTTTCACCATCCCGGACTTTCGTCTTTGCAATTGGTTGTCCAAAGTTATACTCAAGAATGGATTTTGGTTTTCAAGGACTTTTTTTCTGATGTGTGACACACACTTAATGATGTCCTCTTAGAAAAGTCGGACTCAGTTGCTCTCTTTCAAACACGCGACAGAGCAGTACGATGGGGATTGGGGATTGGGGCTTGTGCCGGATTTCATGGTTCCGAAGGTGCGTTTTTTCTTTGAACTTCATCATTGCCAAATGGTTCTTCGCAGTTGGTCCAGTTTGATATCTGTTCCAGATGCTTTCACAGATTTTCTGTCCGTCTTTAGGTGAAACTTTTGTGCTTGTCCTTTTTGTCATCGATGGCGGAAGGCTTCTTTAAAAGCTCTTTGTACTTAATGTATTTTGGAGGGTGGTACCTACACGCCTCTCCATCCTCGGGGTCTTGACCCCCTAGATGTTGGGAGGGTCTAGATGTTGGGAGGAGGTGTCCAACCTTTTTTCCTTTCATTTTTTTTGCTACCAAAATTGCCGTATGGACAATCTTCACCCCAGATGTTGATTTGCTTTTTAGTTTCTGTGCTTGTGCAACAGAGAAGCTAGATTTTTTTCAAATAAAGAGAGGGTACGTGTTGGTGTTGGGCAGGCCTCCAGCCAACTTTCCAATTTGTTCTGATTCATCTCGTCATGCTTGCTAACTTGTTGTGGAGAGTGAAAGTTGCTGTCAAATTCAGTCGTTCTGGTGGAACAGATGCAGACTTATTGCAATGATCTGAGCTAAAAACTGCAAACAGTTTTTTTTTATCCCTCGGGTGTCAACCATAGTACTTCCACATAACTCATTATTTTTGTCTTGCGATGCTAAAATACATCCTTTCCTGGTTCTTTTTTATGACTTGGTTGAAGTTGAAAAGAGAGAGTATGAAATGTAATGTTCAAAATGCAGATAAGTCATAAGACTAAGACCAAGGTCAAAGTTTTAAAGGTATGCAATGTCCAGGTGAGGCGAATTTGGGTTCGAAGGGGCAAATTGCAAAAATCAAAAACTGTTACTACTCCGACCGTTCAAAAAAAAAGCAGCAAGGAGTACAAAACATTCGCCATGTGGTTTGTCCTTGCATACGATTCGTAAAAGGTGAGGTGTATGAATCTCAATGCTCCATATGTATTTGGATGTTGATTATACTGCAATATCTGTTTTATTACCGACATTGCAGTATTGTCGAAATGACAATACCTTCAATTCATCCTCTCAGGGGTCAGAAATTGATGTTTTGGGAGTAAATATACCGCTGGAAGGTTTTATTTGGTTTGGTTTGTTGGCTGGGCGTGTGCACGCGCCACGTAACGGTGTTATTATGCTCAGGTGTTCTAGAAGTGAGCGGGAGAGAGGCTTTAAAGAGGGATAAAGGTTAAGGAAGAAAAGTGAAACAAAAATTATTGCTAAACCCACTTTGAGAGCGCTCTAATTAGCAGAATGTAAGGTAATCATACAGTGCAATAAGGCATATGTGAAGGGGCTCAGACAAATGATGACAAATGAAGAAAACTGGATCCGGAAAAAACAGGCACAAAAAGGTAACCATCCCAAAAATATTCATCTTCAAAATTGGCAAACCAGGCATGGAACAACTGGAGGGAAGTGCTTCGTCCCTTCCTCTTCTCTCGGTCTGCCTCAGGGAGTGCGATTTTGATATGTGTCAGAAACGAAATCAGCAATGAAGCCCATTGAAAACCTGGTGCAACCTTGAGAATGTTTTTCACCCATGGGTCACCAGTCCATTTCTTTCCAGCGTCTTGCGAAATGGTGCGCTATTGGACTATTTAAGGTACCAACAACGGCCCGGGCCTGGGGTCGAACCAGGCAGGGCAATGCGAAAATCTGCGAAAACTGCCATTTGCGGGGAGAGGGGAAAAGGGAGTTTATATTTTTGATTTCGCGGCTGTTTTCCCGGCCATCCCCGAAATGAGAGCGAAAAATACAATACCATACAGTTCGGTTGAAAATAAGTAAAATTCGTTGATCTCAGGGAGGGCCTTAGCTTTAAAAAGGTAGTAGGTGGCTTGTGGGCGGCGCCAGGTTTAAAATTTCAAACCCAAAATTGAATTAGGAGGCGCCTATCCTAATTACAAAATTTATGTTTTTGCGGCTGCAACTGTCCTGAACTCTTTGACTCCTGGAAGGCCTGAGCGCCAGATGAAGATTTCAAGTCTTGGTTTATGCTGTGCAGAAGGAAAGTGAGTGCTGCTGGAAAGGAAAAGTTTTCAAGTTTGACCACCCAGTGGGTGAAAGGAGACACTCAGAAAACACAAAGAGTTCATTTGTTGCGCAAGACCTGGAGGCCAACAGTCAGCCAGTTTGGCCAGAAGAAATGGACACTTCAGAAAGTGTCAGATCAGGGATTGTCAATGATAAAGAAATCTGGGAAGATCAATGCTGCAGAAAACTGGGCTGGAAATATGAGCTGTATGCAGTGAAATTTCAGTGTGTTGTTGAAATCATCGACAGACTGGGATTGAAGACCCCCAACATTGATGCATTCAATTTGGAAGAAAGAAAGAGATTCAAATGCTGGTGTGGACCTGGGTCACAATTTGTGGAAGATTCCTTCACAGTGAAGTGGACACATTCCATTGTTGGATTGTTGTGGGCAAATCCCCCCTTCAGCCTCATTGTGAATGTCATCCGCAAGCTGAAGAAGGATCATGGTCATGCGGTGCTGGTTGTCCCAAGGTGGGTGACTGTCCCCTGGTGGGAAGATCTTCAAGACATTGTTGTCAGAATGCTGGAGTATCCTTGTGCCACACCGTTGTTTGAGTTGGTTGGGGCAGGGTTCACAGTCCCCCCCACAAAATGGCCAGTACAAGTGGCATTTGTCTGTGGAAGGATAAGTCAATGTTTCAAATTGGCAAAAGTTCCCAATCCAATTTCAAGTTCAGAAAAAAGGAGAATGAGGAGGCAAAAGACGAAAGGAGGGTCCTCCCCACAAGTGCACCTTAGGCTCCAGGTCGGCACAGGGGACAGCCCAAATTTCAGTGACTCAAGTGGTGAAGTCTCTTTGCAATGATTGTGTGTTCAATCTGAGCCCCCTCCTTGCAAAGTGGGCTTTGAGTTTGTGCTGGCCAGTGGCGCAGGCCCAGGGCCCAGGTGGGAGGACCGCTACAAGGGGGCCTACCCACAGGCCCAGGGACTCTTCCTGGAAGCCTCCCACTGGCCCCCTCATCCCAGGAGTGCCCTGGGGAAGGTTGGGAGGGGGACCAACCTTTCCCAGGGTGCCCCAAGGGCTCAGGGGTGGCTGGTGGCCCTGTGGCATCCCTATTTTGCTGCTGGACATTGTTGGACTAAATCCCTGCAACAGATGTATTATATCCCTGACTCAGCGTTCAAAAAAAACAAATTTCAGCCGCCGCCCCCCCCCCAAACAAAAGAAAAAGGCCAATTTTGGCGCCGCAAAAAAATTGCCGAAGGCAGCGGGCACGAAGTGTCCAGAGTGGGGTGTGTGGGCGGCGCCAGGTTTAAAATTTCAAAACCCAAAATTGAATTAGGAGGCGCCTTTCCTAATTACAAAATTTCCGTTTTTGCAGCTGCAACTGTCCTGAACTCTTTGACTCCTGGAAGCCCTGAGCGCCAGATGAAGATTTCAAGTCTTGGTTTATGCTGTGCTGAAGGAAAGTGAGTGCTGCTGGAAAGGAAAAGTTTTCAAGTTTGACCCCCAGTGGGTGAAAGGAGACACTCAGAAAACAGGCTACACCCCCCGGGGATCATATTTGCTTGAAACGGAGCTCTTCTGTTTGGCGATCAAAAATTTACAAAGCTTGACATGTTGGTGCGTCAAATAAAGTTCAGGTGCACATGGCGTAAAAAACAAAGATTTTACACCGATGCACTCTGAGAATCGCCGAGATCTAAGAACCAAATGTTCTGACCGTGATCACAAATTGAAGTTTTCATATTTCAGCTTCCATTTTGCCCCTCGATCGAAAACTCTTATCAAGATAGTTCAGCGGAATGGGGTCAGATTTTAGGCATGCTGGATAGTGATCTTATTTCAGACTTTACCCAAAAAAGCAGGCAAACGTGAAAACAAGAAAGGCGTTGGCACTTGAAAGGGATGGAGTCAGGTCGACATGCACAAATAGCTTTTCAAAACAGAAAGGGTTCCGTCTGTTTTGAAAGGCGCAGAGTTTGGTAGAAATACACACAAATTGGAGTTTTCAGCGGCATTTTCTGTTCCACGTTCCACACGGCATCGATCCTGCTCTTTTTTCGAAGAACTCTTCACTCGGAGGATATTTGGTTCTGGGTTGTAATTTATACTCCACGTGTCTCCCTTATATCTGTTCAGAGGATTTCATACGTTTGCCGATGAGTGGTGCTTGGCCGTCCGCGACCCAAACAGCTGCGGTAACTCGGTTGGGTTGCAGCCAGCCGTTGCGCAGCCAAAGAGCATCGATTTGGCTGGGAGTGAATTTAGTTGTGCCACGGCCCAAAAAAAAAGTTTGGTTCAAAACGCTTGTTAGGTTAGGGCGTGGCCGACAGCAGCCCAACTAGAAAGAAAATTTTGGTTAGGTTGCCGCCGGTCGCGGACCGCGGCTGAATCTAAACAAACATATTTTCCCCCGAGAACCACGTTTGCGTGCCATTCATTTCAAATTTCCAATCCACATTTCAAAATTATTGCCCTCCGTCTTGGCTCACCAAACTGCATGGGGAAGAATGTGGTTGCCCGGGCCGCCGCACACACTGGGCTTTTGGTGTCTCCGTTGGCTAATGCCGTATTTTTTTGAAGAAAGCACCAAAAAAGCGTCAAGCCGGCGTTCTGTGCGAGTCTTGGGGGTTAAACAAATTCCGGCGCTCCGGCCGTTTCCCCCCCCCCCTATCGCTTTGAAGTATGTTGGGTCTCTTTGAAATATCGTGTGCCTAGCAAGTCGTTTGGGTTTCTTCACCGTTTTTTTCAGCTCCAGCTCCGTGCCCCTTTCCTGCGTCATCCTCCGCGTTTCTTCCGTGTGCGCCTGTGATTTTGGCGCGCTTTTGCCGTCGCTGGGTGGGCCTAAAATTAATACATTTATTCCTGGTACCGCTTGCGCTGGCCTGGAAATCGCTCTCCTCTTCTCCTCCACGTTGCGAAAATTTTGGAGCATCTTGAGGAGTGTAGAAAGCAATCTTCATTCTGGTTACCTCAAACGTCCTTTAATGCGAAGCAGCTAACCTTCTTTGGCTTGTAAAGAAAACCCAGCCAATGATACACACATCGCATCCGCGATTTTACCAACCACCAACAGGATCTGGAATGCCAGATGACCCATCGGGTTTTCAGCGGGAAACCCGCCCCACAGGGAGAATTTATCACGT
This sequence comes from Euglena gracilis, assembly GCA_900893395.1. Lineage (NCBI taxonomy): Eukaryota > Euglenozoa > Euglenophyceae > Euglenales > Euglenaceae > Euglena > Euglena gracilis. The sequence goes on from CAAHFI011782580.1 coordinate 7,618, forward strand.
TTTTCGCGTTCACCACAGGAAAGTCCTGCATTAACCTTACACTTGGTGCGGGAAATCCTGCGCAGGTCACACCTGGAGCAGAAATTATGAGAAATGTGTTTGGTGGTAAGAATTACCTGAACCCAACCACCTGGAATACCGCCGATGGTCAACGGATTGCTCAGAAAGATTTTAAGGGCACCATCGCAATCGCGAACAAGGTGAAACCCCAAATTGGACGGTGTTCCAACCACACGGAGACAGATTTTTCGGGACTGGGAGTACTATTGGGCACTGAAGGGACCCACTCAAGACCCGAATCCCGAGGTAGTCAAGATGGATATCATCAATTCCCTACCAAGGAAGGAGAGAGACCGTGCACACCAATTGGTGATTCGTAATCGCGTATCATTCGATGACGTTATTTAGCAATACGCTTCAACCAACTCAAGTTTTGTAAACAGGATTACCCTGGAAAAGAAGTGGCGACAACGTACGCCATCGGATCGCAAACAGGAATTCATTGATCTTGGAACGCCAAATGGTTGACACTTGCTTCTGAAGGTGATGAACTTAGCGAGAAGAAAATGTGTGAGCAATTCGTTACGGTTTTGTTGCATTTCACACCATCCCTCGTGAAGGATATGCATCGCGAGGAGTTGGTAGAGTGTGAGATGACTCTTGCCCAACGTCGGAATTATGTGTCAAAACAGCTCAAGTTTACACAAGTTTTGCGACAAATACAGGCCGCCTTTCAAACGCATCCCACCGTGGCAATCCCCGCGGGTGCAGTAAATGCGTTGCAAAAATCTCCCAAGTCACCAAGATCACCCACCACGGGATCGCAAACGCGTAATTAGCGTTCTTCGGACCAAGGCATGGATAAATTGTTCTTTTTGTGCAAAAAATCTTGTCACATGTCTCCGGAATGCACGAATCCCGATGATCGAAAGCAGATACAAAGTCCCAGGGGCTCGACCGCCTCACGAGAATCGAGCTCCTTGGCGTTATCGCGTCAATCGAGCAGCTTACGATCGTCGGAGAACCGCTTTGGCGGCAGTAGGTCCAAGTCACCGTTGCGTGCAGGTCCGGAAACCATTCCACCTCGCGGTCGGTCACCTGAAGAGTCGGGATTGACATACCGTTTTTGTGTAGGGGGACCACGATCTTGTTCGCGAAGTGGATCATCCTCTTCGCGCGAGTCACCGGGAAAAAACCGGTACACCAGTCATGGTTGACGGGAAACCTGTTCACCACGACGGTTTGGCGGTCAAACAGAAGACCATTCTCCCCGTATTTCGAAACCCGTCACAAATGACGATATTCACTTTACAGTTCGAAGGATCACCACCCAGTTAAATTTCATAGATCTCGTTCTCCCCGGCCCGGCTACGGGATCGCGGTAAGCGCCACGAGAACCGTGGTCATTCCTGCAGCATGCAAAAAAGTCGGTTCCAAGATGTCTTTGACATCCCGGCTTCGGGAAAGGAGGGGGACGAGACCTTGGACGAGGGATTTGACGAGGCCCACATGGCGGTTGCGCTCATTTGCATTGCACATGGCGGTTTGCGCTCATGGAATTCCATTTGTTCCACCAAAAAATCCATTTCCGGCTATGCGGCCGGTTAGGACTGGAGTAGGGGATCCCGAGGTCCGTGGGAACGGACCCCTGGGCTGATGAACAGATGGAGGTAGGACCTGACAAACCCTGCCCTCCCTGCCCATCCGCCTTCACGGTTGGTACCCGGAATTATTTCGGGACACCTACCCCCCACTCCACATTTCTGCTCGGAATGATGAGAAAAGTAGGAAAGGGTTCAATGGTACATTTGGCATGCAAACATGTTTCCGCCAGAGCCTTCACTTTGCGTACCAACAATGGAGTGACTCGTCCAAGAGGAAATTCCAATTCAAAACTGTTCCACCAAAGTCTAAATTTTGAAACACTGGTTGTGCATAGCACTGATTTCTTGGTTGGGATTGATACCGACCCCTCTCTTGGTAAGAGCCAAGAAACCGATCAAAATTTCAACAGCGGATAACACCCCCATGTGTGTTGTCAATTTGGGATGTGTGCTCTAAGAAGGCTCTAGATACTCTTGCCCGTCATTCCCAAACATTACTCACACTCCCCTCTTTTACAACGTTCACCAATACTTACTATTACGAAGATGGAATTAACAGATCTCAGGTGATTTTTGGACACCCATTTTTTACGCCAGTGCCAGTCGATGTCGATGGCATGAGTTATTAAGTCAATTAAACCTTGTGGCTGTTTATACCCCTCGTCACATGCACAAAGTAGCGGATCCGCACAGTCGGGCCCCTTGGCATCCTTGGGAACCCGGATGAGTGTGACGCAACTTTCCATGGAAGTCAGGAAGCTGACGCATACGCACGTCGAAACGACGCGGCGGACAACTTTTTGGATTATTTTTCTGTTCCCAGCGTATTACATGCATGGAGTCCCCTTCCCCACTGTTCTTTCTCGAATGGGATTATAGTCGTTACCCGGTGTATGACATCGTCAGCAGACTTCGTAATGTCGAACTCTGGAGAATTATCCTCTTTTTCCTTTGCGGTTGGTTTTTTGCAATGAATCGAGATACAAACACTGTATCCCCCAGGGCCTGGTTGATGATGTGATGTTATGCTATCACAAAAATGGGCCCCCAAACTTCTTTCACTGGTGAGCCGCAGGTATTGCACAACCCTGAGTGTGAAAGAGCTTTACTCACGCTGTTTGCTAATAGCGCAACGATGTCAAACTTTTCAAGCGGTAAAACCCCGCAGAGGTCCCCCCCCTGGTACGACGCATTTTTTCCCTGTACCACGTGACATTTTTACGTCCCTCTGAATGTATCTGGAATTAGAACGGGGCAAAGCGACTCGCGACAAAATTTACGCTTACGTTTTTGATTTCGTCTGCAGGATGAGTGAGTACATTGTAGCCATTCCATGCCAGATGTCAGGGTTTACTGCCCAAAGTTTGGCAACTATATTTTTGGGAGAAATGCATTTGCTCAATGGGTTTACCGAATGAAGTAGTGATTGATCAAGACCGTTTGATTTTTTCACGGTTTTTCACTACTTTGCGTCTTTTACTCGGAATTGAGCAACATTTTTCCATTATATGCAGCCCCAAAGGCAATGGTGGAGACGAGGAAGCCATGAAATTCGTTGTAAATGTGCTTCGCTCTTCACTGGCTGATTCGCGCAGCAACTGGATATCAGTCCTACCAAAATCCTTTTACATCAATGCCCTACCAGGGTTGGTTTTATCACACTCCCCATTGGGGATGTCCATTCGGAGAGACCTCCCGAACGAGTGTCAGTTGCGAGACCTGTTTTACGGAAGTGTAAAATCCACGTTCTGCAGTTCAGAAGCGAGTCACTGATATTCATGCAACCAAACGGAAATCATTTTTGCAGAATTTCAAGTCACATGTGTATAGTCCTGGTGACTGCGTGTGGGTATGGAATAGCCGTATCCGCATGCAGTCTTCCAAGCCTGACCTCCTCTTGCTCGGCCCCTGCGAAATCCTAGAAAGACTTAGTACCAGCGGGCGATACCAGGTTACACTAACGAACGGTGTTGAAGAAGTTCATCTGAAACGACTTCAAACCATAAATCACGCCACCAGATAGGAAACCCATCCCTTGCCTGCAATTGAAGCCTCGTTCCAGATTACCTGAAACGGACGACTTTGCAGTCGATAACTTATCGACCACGAAAAGGACAAGGGTATGCACCTGTGGAAATTCTGGTGGAGAGGATATGGGCCTGAGAAGGACACTTGGGAGCCAGTTACCAGTTTTTTTGGGAATGTCCAGCAAGATTGGAAGCTGTGGAACAAAAAGCATAATGTTGATGTTTCTATAACCAGTTTTTGAGAACACATAGGAAACCCATGTTGCTTTTTATCAGTATTTCTTTCCCTCAGTTTTTCTTTTGACAATACTCAAGGAGCTGAGAGTACAATTCTTGTGAAAGCTACACATGCCACTAAAACCTATCGTTTCCACAGTACCGACCCCGGGCGGTATCACGCTACCCTTGGAAGGGACAAGCGGATGACCGCCTTACCAACCAACTCACCCTCACCTCAAACAATATCGATACCAGTACCGTACCCAGTTGCCTACGTGGCATGCGGCGCAGGGAAACCCTGAAGCCAGCAGCAGCAGTAGGTTGACCTCGGTGCCCGCGGAAGCGCTGTGGTCTCAGCCATCAGGCTCTCATTGCCTCCCACCGCAGGCTTGAGACGATCCACAGAACGGCGGAGACGATGGGCCAGGAGATGCGTATGAGCGAAAACCCGGCACCGGATCACCTTACACAGGCATTGTGGGTGACCACTGCCGTCAACGTTTAACCATCGCGAACACCCCTCCCTCCCTGTGGCGTATGTGCGCCCAGGCAATGACGACCGATTCAGTGTATTACACCGACTCGGCCACGTCGGGAGTCGCGACAGACCTCACCATGCGTGACCTGCGCGGGGAAGTCCCGCCTCAGGTAGCACGGCAAGTACCGGTTGGCACTTACACGGCACATTTTTTTTAGTGCACACACCCCAGATTACCCGAGGAAGAGACAGTGGAAGCACCTGTCCGGAGTGAACACCCACGCGTGAAAGAAAGCATTTTGCGATCGCCTGAATGCATGCCCGGCGGGACTACCCCGCGCAAGAGCATGTGTCTCAGTATTCCGTTTCTGGGGATTATCCCCAGGGTACGGCGCCTGTGTCTTTTTATGTAGACAGACTAGTGCCACAGGACCAATATATATGTCAACCTCCACCCCACCCTACCATTCCTTACCCTATGACAAGACGCCCAGTGGAGGGAAACCATCACACGACGTCTTGATCCTTCCCAACGAAGAGCACGGCTGCGGGAAGCCGCGGAACCGTCTCGAGCGGCGTCGGCCACCCAAGTGCAGGGATGAACTTGTCAAACCATGGACTGGCCGCCCGTTCAAAACGGAGCAGGAGCGTCAACAGTATGAATATGTTGTAACGATCCAACGTCAGATGGCACGCCAGCCCTCGCCGTCCGCCAGACATGGATACCCTGCGCGACGGGAATGACGAGGGAGGAGCGCCACCAGTATGATAGCGCTGTGGCGGCTCTCACAGGCATGCCGCCCCGACCACAATCAGGAGAGGCTGTTGCCGTGGCGGAAGTGCCACCAACGCGGCCTACCACCTCTGGTAGGCCGTGACCGTTGCCCAGAAAATCTGACGACGCAGCCACAACGCTGCTCGCCAAAGTCGGAAAATCCGCCCGCGGTGATGCACATCTACGCTAACGAGGAAACCTCGCAAGCGCCGGATGTGACGGCAGAGCGGGGAGGTTAGGAAACCCGACCACCCCCGGTCGCGCGGGTGTTCTCCAAGCGAGGGATGGACTCGGAGCAATTATTTGCTTGGACGCCAAAAAACAGAATCTGTGACTCGTGGCCCACAATCGAATGGTTTGGCAACAGCAAGGGTGAAGGGAAGGGTAAGGGTAAAGGCCAAGAGAAATGCGGGAAAGGCCGACCTGGCAAGGGCGGAACAGCCGCCTGGCCACCTCAAGGAAAAGTGCAAAATATGCCGGAACCCCTGAAGGGAAAGGCGGAAAGGCTGTCCACACTTCGCAAAAGACGAAGGATTACGACATGGAACTCGTGTTTAACTGCTTGGAGAGAAGCTGGTTGGAGACCGCAAACGACCTCCAAGCCCTTGAAATGCAGGAAACGTCATCCACCGACCACCTGTGATCGATGTGGTGCAGAATCGTATGAACGATTACTGCAAGCTTTGTTTCTACAGCACTGAACTTAGTGCGTTTGAGGGATACCCTCATTCCGATGAAGTCGTGCTGGACCGGATGTCCGGTTTCTGGGAGCTGTGGTTCTGGTTGGGATACTTCTGCTAGAACTTCGGCATATTCACCGATGGGGAATGCCGACGGTATGTCGATTGCTTGGGGAAATGCCGAAACGTTGAAACGTTTGTAAGGTAGTTGAAGGAAATCTCCAACCCCATGTATTTGGTTGGACCACTGGGAATCCAGTGGAAATACTACCCCCGGAGAATGTTCAACTGCAGGCAGCGGTAATGTTTACTCGCAACCCGCGAAGCCGCTTGGACAACATTTATGACACGCTGTTCAAGGTGTTGGACACGGACCTCACGTTCCCGCAAAGGTATAAACTGGAATGTCAGTTTGGCAAGGGGGAAAAAAACGCGTTGTTAATTCTGGGGGTTTGGAGAACGCGGAACACTTCCTCTGTGCGCAGAAAATGCGGGCAGCCAGCACATCAGGAGATACATCCTGCATCAGTGCCGGAAACACCAGATCGGGACACCTGGCAAAAAGGTGTGGAAACAGCACCGGCAGAAAACACATCTGCCGGACTGAGCGTGCAAGAGCACATCGAAAACCAGTTCCGGAATATCCTGAACTATGAAGATTTCCAACCTTATTTTGCGTCACACGAGATGAGTGAACCTGGCTATGCTCTGCCGTTCCCGGCCTTTCTGGAATCAGCAGGCGGCAACAGGCTGGATGAAATGCGTCGTGCGCGGTTCCATTGGCTGGCACACAACGACAACCACATCGACCCGGAGAAACTTGCAGCAGGGTGAGATCCAACCACCCGGCAGCAGCGGCCCGCAGTTACATCGACATTTGCGGTCCAAGCCTTGGCTGATCCAGCCCTATGAGAAGAGTCCTCTAATGGACCCTGGAGATTTCATGAAGTTCTCCCCCGAATGGGGAACCAAGGAGGCAATCCCTGGTGATTACATCAAGGAAATGAAGAGCAAGGTTGGTGGAACCATTTTGCAAACATCTTGCTTCCAAATCTTGGATTTGGCTTTGTGCTTTCCCAAAATGCGGCAGAAAATTTTCCTGCAAGCCCAAACCCAAGAGAGAACCATAACTTGAACTGGTGGAAGCACATTCCGGATTCGTGTCCTCGGTTGGTCCCGTGAATGCCTAGTAAGATTCCTGTTCCCGAAAAAACTGTCTGCATGTGGTTGGAGCACCATCCCATTGTGGCTTCACCTTATTCGCGATTGCGATGGTGACCTTGAAGTCTTTCTGAGGAACCTGTTGACCATTGGTGGTATTCAGCAGTTTTGGGCCCGCGTGCGCTCGAGCACCAAGCGTCCCGCGTATTCTTGTCAGAATCACGACGATTCTGGTTAAGGTGTATCCAGATTCCGGAAATCCCATTGTAAATCCTGTTGGTCGCCCGTAATAAAGGGACTCTTTGGTGCAGAGGTATGCCGTGCATGTGACATGTCACCCACTCCCGGTGTACGGGTTTGGTGCATTCCGCGCACAAGCATGGAATGTTGTATTCCTTGGTGGATACTCGGCGGAATCGCCGTATTTTCCGAAAATTCGGTTCCCATTATGAGAAATTGAACCAAAAGGCTGTACTTGTGGTGTGGGCAAGGACAATGGTGGCACGATTCGCGTAATAGCGGATTGCGACACTCAAGACACTGGCGGTAGTGCAGTTGCACCCAGAGTCAGGTTATGTTCAACCAACAGCGGGTTTCACTCCGCAATTAGGCAGTATGCATTTCTGAAGATGCGGAGTCCCGTTTCCATAAACCCAGTCACAAGTCATGAACAATTTGTTCCAAATGCTCAACAAGTTGGATGTGGCCGCAAGTCTTGCTCAAAAGCACGGATATGCTTGCGGCAACGGGAAAAGTCATCCAAATGCAGAATCCCCAGTGTCAGAAATTCTGACGAAATTTCGGACACGTTTCCCGTGAGACTCATCCAATAAATGGAGTTGTCCCGTTAGTGCTTTTACAGCACAGAGAGATTCTGCAAAGGTGGCGATGCCTTCGTTGGTGTGGTGGTGGGTACAATCGGTGCAGGGTTATCCGACAACGCGTTTGTGGTACCCATGCGCAAAAATTCCCAGTTGTGGTTTATCCACCGACACGCGAATTCGCTCATCCAACCTGGTAATCCCACCTTGTGCGGATCGGGTATTCCGATTCATGGATTCCTCAAGTTGTAACAACCTTGTGCAGAAAGCTTGCGAGTTTGCCTGATTATCAGTGAGCTTTTATCAAAACATGATTTGAAATCAGGGTTCCCGGTAATCGGGGAAGGTGAACTTGCGGGAATGGACTGCAATTCCGTTATTTTAGCAGACACCGATGTGTACTGTGTCTGGGGCTCCCAATGGTAGTCTTGTCAGGAACTCTGTAGGAAAGTGCGAAATAGCTTTGTTGCCAGCCCACAATGGATGGCCGCGTTAATACTGCCAGTGTAGGAATGCTTTTGCAACTGCAGGGAATCCTGCCCTTGTGCTACCTCCGCCACTTTCGCGCTCAGATTGGATAACCCAGCCCCACTTGCGTCACAATAGCAGGGTTTCTGCTCCAAACGAGAAATCCTTTTCTCCAGCTGCCGTACATTCATGTGGGGAACAAAGCTCTCATTGGCTTGTGACTGGAATTGCCAAAACTTTTCCGTTTCATCGCACAACTGCGTAATGCGGTGCGCCGCTTCATAGAAGGTTGCGGACAAGGTAAAGTAAAGTGTAAAGTGTTCCATTTACACAAACCCAGCAACGTTTGATGTTGTAGGCAAGGAATCGCGCATGTAACTGTAGTTGCAACTGCAACAAAATGCATGAACAGGACTCTATTTGTCCCCATAACTGCTGTATCGAGTCGTGCAAGTGCAGACAGTTAAACTCATGCCGCATTTTCACTTCATGCTTGCACTCACCAATTTGCCATAAGTTTTGCAGGAGTTGTTGGCGCATTTTGACAAAGGTTTCCCGAAAGGTTCAAGGTCATTGTGAACATCTTCCAAATTTTGCTGACAGTATTTGTCAACTTCTTGCAACCAATTCCACCAATAATCCAACTTGGTGAAGGCATGTTTTTGGTTGTCCTCATCAATTTGCACCATTTTGTTCAGTGCACTTGCACAATCTTCAACGCATTGTTGAACATGGTTGAACTGCCTCACAAGGGGGTAATCGCTAGGAAGCCGAGCAAATATATCCTGCACATCCTCAGCAGTGAGATCTTCCCTGGTGGTGATCCAGTGTCCGTCCAAGGACTTCCGTTTGACCCTGTTTGCCCAAGAAAAGTGTTGATTGTCGGGGGCGTCTGACAGTCAAAAGTGGTAGGGCGGAGGCTTTTGAAAACACGGAATTTTCATTCCGTGCAGAACGCGCATTCTATAGGAAAAGCCTAATTTGAGGTTCTAATTTAACACAATTTGCTTCCGCAGACCTTTGTGTGTTTTTTTTGACATTGGCATCAATCAACAATTGATTTGGAGAATTGAATTCAAGACAAGTTGCATTGTTTGGAAGAATTGTCAATTTCAGGTCCCTCCTCCCACTTTCACGGTGTGTGCGTGTTTCTGTTGCCTTTTACCACAATCCATTGCACCAAAACACCCACCCTGACCATTTCCAGTGTTTTTGCATACTTAAGAAAGGGTGGGTGAAATGGCCTCATGGGGAAAGACATTTAGGACAACATTTTCACTTAAACGGAATTTTGACTTTGTGCAAGTTTTCAGGGAAAAAGCAAATTCGATCCTACGCACACCCCTCTGGTCGGGGGGTACACCAGTGGGCGAAACGGGGGGTGGCCTGAGCCCTCCACCACCCGGAAAAACACTGGCCCCGGGCCAGGGAACGGCAGCCCCAGGGGTGGGTGTCGGGGACGAGGCAGCCGGCCGGGGGGCTGGGGTC
>CAAHFI011782847.1:0-14167 GCA_900893395.1 Euglena gracilis
TACAGGGGTGTCCGAAATCGACACACCTGGTGGAAAACGTAAAAGTTGTGCAGCTGGGCGGCTACTCGACACCGTCATAACTTCAGGCCTTTGGGCTTTCACCTTGGAACCCAGTGAAACGTAGGGGATTAAGCTACTCGCTTTACCTACCGCATGGGAAACGTGCGGTAAAAGTGTAGTGGGTAGTGGGTAGTGGGTAGGTGGGCAGCCTTCTCTTTACCCCGCGTGTACAAAACGGTATTTTCGGTTTTACAAAACGTTGTGGCTAGGCGTGGAGACGTCTGGGAAGGCGCCTTGAGGGAGAAATGCGGGTTGTGTGCGTGACGTAGTGCGCAGAGGGAGGGGCAATCCACAAAATGGCAGTTCTGACACAAGAATGGAAAACCCAAAATTACGTCAGACCCGCGGATACCTGAGTCGTAAATACAGGTGCCCAGAAAATTTTGTATGCGTGGGGGTTGTGAGTAGTGCTTGGGGATGATGGGGAGGAGTATGTCCAAAAAGCATCCCAAGTCTCCACCGCACATGGGGCTGTTGTCAGTAGTCACAATTTTGATGGGTTACTTGGCATTCACCAAAAGGGAGTTGGGAATTAATCCCGTTCGAAGCAGAAGGGGGATTCGACAACCTGTGTCGACCAAAATTTTGCACTTGGTAGAAAAATTATGTGTTCATATTTCCGCTCGGACCAAAAGATCCATGGGGGGTACGCAAAGTGCACGGTCAGGTGTAAAATTATTGTCTCTCCAACTGTTCCAGGATCCCGTTCCTACTTTGCTCTGCATTCCAGGCGGATATTTGGAGTGGGGGATAGGGGACCCGAAAATTTTCCCGGTACCGAGCAAAAAGGCCGATGGGCAGGGAAGTAAGGTTGATCAGGTCCTACTTCCGACTGTTCATCAGCCCAGAGGTCTGTGCCCACAGACCTCGGGCTCCCCTACTCCAAGTCCGATTCAGCACTTCAGTTGTTTATCGTTTTGTTGTGTGAGTAGATAGCGCGCAATGCGCGGACCGCATTGCAGTTGTCCTGCAGCGAGGATTTGGAGTTCTAATCCCCCTCCCTGCCCGAAGCCGGGGTTCCCTCCTCTAAGAGGAGGCTTTTAACCCGACCTTGTGCTTGTTGTTGTGTTTTGTGTCACTGCGGTGACGTTGGTTTGGGCGGAGAGAGCAAGAATGGTAACATTTGGACGAATGGTGGTTGTGAGATCCACCCCTTTGTCGGTTTTGTGACTTTGATGGGCTTTCACCCGCTGGAGGTCTTGGTGAACGGAGTCGTGTTCGACCACGGTTATTGTAATCCGGTTGCCCGGATGACGATCGCGAAGAAGATGAACCACTTCGCGAACGTGATCGCGATGAGTCGAGATTTGTATCACGTTTGTAAGGGGGTCGGAGTGATCGCCCACGAGGTGCGCGATCGCGTCTGCGGTCGCGGAACGGTGATCGGGACCTTTGGCGATATCTCGAAGGTTGTGATTGTACAGAATTTGTGTGATAACCCAGAGGAGTGTGAGCTCCGCGAGGATTGTGAACCCCTTGGACTCTGATATCGCTTTCGCGTATCAAGGTGGGGGCAGTCAATGGACGTATGCCCCGATTTGTTGCACAAAAGCAAGTTTTGTCAGATGATTGGTCGGAAAAGCGCGGATAGCACGTTTTTTTACCACCCCTTGGGGAGTTTGTATGTTTGCCGTATCCCCGTGGTGATTATGGAGAGAAAAATCTTTTGTTGGCCACTTACATTACCGCTACGGAGACCAGCCGTATGGTGGTGGGTATAAGCCGATTCTATCTGTCCCAAAAGTTGTGAGAGTTTCATTTGTTTGGAAACCTAATTCCATCGTTGGTCAAGTGTAAGTTTGTTCTCCGCGAGTTCCTCGCGGTGAATGTCCTCAATAATTGTACGAGGAAAATGGAGAAGAACAGCATCAAATTGTTCTTTCATTTGGTTCTCTCCAAGTTCATCAACTTCAGAAGCCAATTCCTACCGTTTGGAATACCAAAGTTTGATTGGCTTTCCTTTTCGGTCACTAGGCGTGAATTTCCGCCATTTTTTCTCCAGTGTAATTCGTGAAATTAGGCTTGAACAAGTTGACGCATATTGGTCAACCAGTTCATCAAAAGAAACCCGATTCCGGATCACAAGTTCTCAGGCGCGTTATATTTCTTCCTTCCGGAGGCCATCAATGAATTCAATTTTGGTTACCTCCGGGTGACCGTCTTTGGTTGGACCCTTCAAGTCCCACTAGTATACCCAGTCGCGCCAAAATTCTGTCCAAGTTGTGGGATCTCCGTCCCATTGTGGCTTGACCTTGTTGGCAATTGTAATTGTATCTTTGAAATCGCGTTGTGGTCCGCGATTTCCATCGTAGTTGTTGGTGTAGGGTTGTTGTGGTGGCATGCACGAATGCGTATCCAGGATGTTACTCATGTTACCGTAGGTACCATGGGTGTTTGGTACATCACTGGTGTGCGAATTTTGTGGTTGTGTTTCGTCATTCCGCGATTCGAGTCGTAATGGGTCGCGATTGTTCGATTCGGGGTGTGGTAACATACTAGTGGTGTAGGAATCCAGTTGTTCACACACAAATCGGGGAACCGTGGTAAATTCCGCGTTTCGCATTCGCGATCCACGGCCAATACCCGGGGTAGGGGTATGACTCATACCACGAATCAGTCCCGATTCACGGATTTCTTGTTGTAAAACTGGAGGATTCGCAGTTTTTGCGCTAAAAACCAGTTCCTCATCCGAAGGTTCACCCTGATGGGGGGGAATCTTAAGTTGCGGTGTAAACGGTCAATTGTAATCGCGATTGTAGGCATCTTCTTGATCATGTGCATCCCTGTACCATCCATGTGGATGCTTGTACGGCATGTGCATCCGAGGATGCTTTTAAAGGTGCGAATACTGCGTTTTTGAAGGATTGGCATCCAATGAATTTGTGAATGTGATGCACGAAGTTGCGAGTTGGATGTCGGGCATCTGAAGATGCTTTGGTTGATGCGCAAACAGCGCCTTGTGAACTGGAAGTCGCATTTTGCCCACCGAAAACAGTTTTTTCATGGGCAAAGTGCAGGGGGTTGCGAGATTTTGCATGAATCTCATCCAAACTCAATGCAAAATCTTGTATACTTTGTTCCAGTGAACCAGCCACTTGGAAAAATTCCGAAATTTGTTCAACATCGCACTGCAAACACTTAATATGTTTACGGTATGAGGGTAGCTCGTCCAGAAGAGGTAATTTGTCAACAATTGAGTCAAAATACGCTGAAAGCTTTTGAAAAGCGGTGTCCAAGAATTGGACCCGTTTAGCAAAAGTTTCCAGCGCGGCTGTTGTAGCGTTCGTCCGATTCTCGGTTTGTGGGCTTTGTGGTACCCAACGTGGATTGGGGTACCCCCGCCTCATTTTCAGTGGTTTTGTCCTCCATCATTGTAGAAATTCGGTTCTCCAGCACCTAAATTTGTCGTCTTAATGTGAAAACTTGCTGGGTGGCCGAATTTTCGGTCCTCATCAATTTTTCAGAAAATTCTTATAAGTTTTCCTGATTTTTCGCAATCATTGGGTCTTAAAATGTGCGAAAATCAGGGGTTAGTTCAACTTCGCGAACCGTTTGTCCATCCGAGGATGGTTGGAGTCCGAAGACCCTTGTAGAAAGTGCTTGCACGCGTTTTTGTAAATGGCAAGTGGTGTATTGCAAGGTTTTGTGTTGTTTATTCAAATCTGCAAGCGCGGTTTCAATGCCGGTGATATCCGGAATTGATTTTTCAGTACCGTTGCACCGTTTGTGTAAATTCGCATACCCAGATTCTATTTTGTTCAGATCCGCTTGTAACTGATTGTGCAAATCGGTTACAGTGGATCGTAGTGCTCCCATACTGGGATGTCTTGTGGAAGTTTCCGCAAAGCGGCGTTGTAGGTCCCCAATTGCTGTTTGTAGTCCCGAAACATCCGCAAAAGCGGTTTTCAGGTCTGCAAACGCAGTTTGGAGGTCCGCATTCGCGGTTTGGAGGGTGGCAATGACTGTATCCCGGTCTTGGAGTTCCATATCCGCAGTTTGTAAGCTAAGAATCACCGCATCGCGGGATTGGAGCTCCGCCATAGCGGTTTGCAGCGCATTGGCAGCAGTTTCAAGTTTTTGTATGTCATTTTGCACTTTTCATGAGGGAAATCCTGCTGATGCGATTTCCGCCACTTTGAGTGAGCAATGTGGCAAATTGTTGGAAACTTCACCGCATTTGCAGGAAGTTTGTTCCAAACGAGTTCCAGTTGTTGAGCAAAATATTTTTGTACATAGTTTTCGCGTATTTGTGCAAAGTTTTGATGAAAACTGGCGTTTTCATCACCCCAACGCAAAATGCGTTTTTGGGATTTTTGTACAACATTGGACAAAGTTGAAAAGTGCTCATATGAGACATATGAGCCAAGTCTCGAACCCGTAGGCGCATTATCCCGTTTTTGTATCCGGCACTGCATTTCTTGCATTGTATAAGAAAGATTTTGTAGTTGTGTGAACAATTGGTGTAGATTTTGTTGTCAATGTGAAAATTTTGCCTTATTCCGCGATTCCGCGGTTTTGAGGGTCTCTTGTACATGTTGGAAGTCATGTGCCAAGGTGTCGCGCAAAAATGCGTCAAAATCTTGGTGGAGGTTCTGATTAAAATTCTTTTGGCGAATTTGTCCAAATTCTTGGATATATTGCGAAAGGAAGTTCAGCTTGTCGAAAACGGCCTGTTTTTTGTGACTGTCTTCATCAAATTGTAGGACTTTGTTCAGTGTTTTAGCGCACTTTTGGACACATGCTTCGATGTGTCGAAATTGCTGTTGTTGTGGGTGGTTCTCCGATAAATTTGCAACTACGCGCTCAATGGTCTTAGCGGAGAACTCATCCCGGTCTTCCGCGGGGTCATTGTCGGTGGGAACAATGACACCGACAGTGTCCGTCACCACCAACCACATTTCAGCGGACCAAGGTAGAGCTGGGATCTCTCTCATTTGTGGAGGAGGGGCAAGTCCCGAATGGGGCTTACCGGTGGTAGGGCCGGGGGGGTTTGAAAAAACAAGGTGTTTCCAACCTGTCCGCGTAAGGGGGTGGGGTCTCTGCTGGCAATTGGGTGCCAAAAGGCACCAATTGCCAACACCATTCGGGCGTTCTGTCCACTTCTGAGTCAGACTCCGCGGAAGCAGAGGGGGTCCAAAGTAGGCACATTGTATGAGAGGTTGTACCACAAATGCGGATGTTGTAAGGAGGGGTCCGCGAATGCAGGTTGGGTCCGTAGACACTTGAAGGGAGGGGGCACCTCCGAAGCAGCTTGGGTCCAGAGACCCTTGGAGGGGGGGGGGGCACCACCGAAGCGGCTTGTTGTAGGAGCGGCCACCGCAGAAGCAGCATGGGTTCGAAAACAAAGTTGTGGGGGGGCACCGCAGAAGCGGTATGGGCGTCCGCCCCTTGTATTAAAAATGTTTCTACCGCAGAAGCGGTTTGGGTATCCGCCCCTTGTGAAGAAGAAATTTCTGTCGCCGAAGTGACTTCGTCTGCATTCTGCAGCCCTCTAAGCGAACCTATTATCAAAGCGTAGTTAATACGTGTGTTTCCATTGTTCGCATTTGTGCTTTGAATTTTTGATGAAAATTTGGGAAATTTTTGTGAAAATAGTAAAAGTTGTAAAAATTGTAAATAATTTGTATAAAAGCACCCAAAAAGGTAAGCAAAGGTGGGGACTCAGAGGTTTTGTGATGCGTAGCCACTTGTGCCCCTGAGACACCTTGACCGTGCTTAGGCGCCTCTTTCTGAGTTTTTCTCTGGTCGTTCGACCGTTAAACCTAACCTGCTACCAAGTGTACGTCCCACCCCAGCTTTTCTGATTGTGCTTTCCTCCCGAAAAGCCCGTGGGGGGAGTACCAATAAAATTTGTTTCCTTTCCCCATTTGATTGCAAAGCACAAAGGCAAAGAGAATTGGTGGGACCGCAGTCCCTTATATGAAAGTAATATTGTGCTCTTTCGAGCTTTGTAAAAATAAAGAAAAAGTGTGCCCTCAGTTTCTAAAAAAGAATAGCAAAGCTACACACCCTGTACCTTGAATTAGGAACCAGTAACTTTCGCCCAAGCTTTCACTAGCTCTGTAGTTCTCACTTTGTCTTATGGTTAACCATAGTGCTGGGTACGGCCCGGCCGTAGCCAGATTGTAGGCCGTAGCCCATTGTATCTGGTAGACAATGACGTGGCAGAATGGCTGCCTGTTACACAAAGTTGTCATTTTTCGGCCCTAAGGCCTCTTAAGGCTGCCAGACAGCAAAAATTCTGTTTTTGCCTAAGCCAGCCCCCCTCTCGTCCCTACTTTCCCCCCACCCTCGCAAAAGCTGTCGCCGGCAGTCGCTTCTGTAAGTACGCTTTTTTTTTCCTAGTGCGAGTATGACCGCCTTGGAGCCCTCTCCGGGTGTGACCAGGATAGGAGCCGGCCCCCCGCCCATTCCACACCTCTCCCCTCAGGTTTTCAGCGAATACACTTGACCAACCCCGCGTGCCCTTGGCACACCCAGTTTGGGCGGATGGGACGCTTTGACAGGAATCATGCCTGCCCCGTGTCCCACAGTGGGCTTTTACACACCCGGCCTAAGCCTAAAGCGGCGAATAGGTAACCCCCAAAAAAAGACTAACCCTTTTCGCTTTTTTTTTTGGGTTTTGGGAGGATGCCACTGTGCGGAAAGGAGAGACACCAAGTGGAGTAGTGAACCCCACTGGGTCAACGTAAGATATCCTGACTGGACCTGGGAATCCCTGGTCCACTAGGAAATCGGGCGTAGCCCTGGGAGGGGGATGTGTACCAGGCACGTCCCAGCTCTGTAGGATATCCGCAGAGTGGGTTCAGTGATCATCGCACCACTGTGGAAATCACAGCTGGCACAAACGTGGCAGACCCTACTGGGAACTGCCCCTGGACACGTCAGTACTTTTCTCTCTTTCCTCCACAGGTGGTATTCTTTCACTTCATTGTTTCCAAGTTTCAAGGTTTGGTTTGTCAGATGTGTGAGCGCCCCTAAGGCCTTGCATTGCCTTTCCCTTGATTTGTGCTGTAATTTTGGTTTCAGGATTCAGCAAATGACTTTTAGGAGTTGCCAATTACAATTTTGCCCTGCGATTTGTCTGTGTGCAGGTGGCAAACTCCATGTACGGTTTGAGCTGGTCTGGCTTTGTCTTGTGAACTGATGGTTGAAGATTAGGTTTTGGGAACATTTTGCAGAAAGATTTGGAGACTTTGGAGATGTCAAGATTTCAAGACCCACCTGGTGGAAAGGCCAAGGCCACAGGCAGGGGGTGTCAGCCCCCTGAGAGATGCAAGATTGGGAGATGGTAAATATGGCAAAGGCCAGCTTCCTGAGCCGGACGCTGGAGTCCAGAGGGAAAAACCCTCAGAACAGTTGAACTTGGCTTCGGAGGAAACATCTGAAGCCTTTGCCTTGTGCTTTGCTTCTTCGGAAATTGGGAACAAAAGGCAAAAATCATTTTTTGTTACTCCAAAGACTTTTCCCATCCATAAGCGGGTTGCGCAGCAAGGCGAAAGTGAAAGGCTTTTTCGGAATACTCCAAAAAGTTGAAAAGGGAAAGCTTTGGACGTACACTTTTACACCACACACCTGAGGTATTGCGCCTCAAGCTCCCAGTTTCCGGGGAAACCTCGGTGGTTACTACGGAGCTGGCCGACGAGCCTGCTTCGGGTGATGATTCGGAGCGGCGCACGTCGCTGCGCGGTGGTCTACGTGGTTGATTATGCTCAATCATAGCGGTAGTCACCCCACGAGGTACTCAAACAGCAGCTAGCTCTTCCACAGCGGTGTCGGAAACTGCCCAGCTGGAGGAAGAGGCACGTGAAAGTGCGCCTATGGTGGAGGGTGAACCTTCACTTGTGGCTGCGCCACCGTCAGTGTCGGAAGCGGCACGAGCGGAGGTCCAAGCCACCTCTACTGCTGTGGATACAGCAGACCACACGCTATAGCACATGAAAACCCTGTGTCGACACCAGAAGCACCAGCTGAGGAGCAGGATGAACCCGGACCCCAGCGTGCATTCAAAATCACTTCACTACAACCGCAAGGCACAACAAGGACGGCGTCACGTGAAAAATGGGCGGAGATTCATCTTCTGCCATCGGAATCACCTCCTGCTCCACCGTTTCCAGAGCGGATTCAGTTGCGTGTCGTTCTGCTACAGAACGCAGGTCATTCTCGATCCTGTAACATTCCCTTGCGTCTTACAGGCAGTAAAAGCTTACACTTTCAGTCCTGTCAGAGTTGGGGTGTGGTGATGGCCATGACGCTCTCACTCAGCTTTCGGGCGAAGGTTGTGCCTTCCCTTCGCCCAAAATACATACATTTTCCCACAGCTCTCGGAGAGTGGCATCGATTCCTGTGGTGTCTTCATCTGGCTCAAGGAAGTGAGTCAACGGTAAGGCATATCTGGTGGAACTCGCATCGTCCGGTACCAGGTACGGTGCCATATTCTTGAAAATACAGTATTTTCCCGAATTGGGTTTCCAAGTGCTCCTGCATGCCCAGTTCGGCGTTTTTCCAGTCCGGCTGCAGCCTGCGTCTGTCTGGTGTTTTGGATCTGGCTTCGACGTGGTTATATACACGGGGCAGCCATTTCGTGTAGACTTCCTTATCTGACGACACATGCTCCTTAAACCGGACGTAAACGTACAGGACTGTGTTGCCTTTTCCACCGTTCACCTAGGTATTTGCCACATTCTCACTGTTGGCACTTCCTAATTTCCGGTGTCTGCTCCCTAACTATGGACACACAAATAGACTCTGGGACCTGCTTTGCCTCCTGGCCCACAGCACCAGCTCCCAGTCCGTCCCCCAGCCCGCAAGGGGCCTGTGGTCGGCCAGGGGCCGCAGTGGTGCAGTGGTCCAAATACACGGGGAAATGTTATCCCCGGGCCAAGCTTTTGTGATGGCAGTTCCTCCCAGTGGGTTTGCGGTTTCTGGCATCCAAGGGGCAGTGTCAGTTCGGCTGGAATATCAGTGGTGTACTCCCCTGTTCCCAGTGCTCCCCAGTAGCCAGCGACGTCGCTGTGGGTGGCCAGATTTTAAACGGTGTTCCCCCAATGGCTTGTAATGCCGCTCTGCAGAGCCAGATTCTCAGTGGTGTGCCCCGGTGGCTTGTGATGCTGCTGCGGGTGCCATGTCCCCAGTCTTTCATCAGGTGCTTTGCAAACGATTCTGTGCCACCTCATTTCCCTGGGTTTGGTGGGCAGTGGCGAACGACCCTCAGTGCTGTCCCTCGTTTTGGTACGTCGGCAGGGGGGGATGTGGCACCTCTAGCCTGCGGGGGCCCTTCTGCATCAGGGGGCAGACAGCCCCAGGGCCCAATGGCTGTGGGAGGCAGCTAACCCCAGTGCCCCGTGGTTGCAGATATGAGAACAGTCCAGAGCCCTTCCGCTGGAGAGACCGCAGCCAGCCAGCCACCTTTTGGTTCCAGGGGCTGGAGTGGGAGGAAGCGGAACGCCATATTAAGGCTCACAAAACTTGAATTTTTGGCCAGTTTGGGCACCCCGCAGCAGCGGCAACAGTTTAAACAAAATTCACGTACGACGGGACAGCCCAAAACGAGCAGAACCACAGGAAACAGGAACAGCAGATCTACAGGGTCAGGGCAGGCGTCAACCTGGGGTGGAGAAAGCCGAGAACCAGTGCCTCCTTCAAGCCCCGTGGTTTCCCCGCAGGAGGGTAACTGGCAAGGAGGATGAAACCTTTTCCCTGGGCCCCCGAGGCTGGGGTAGCATCGTGCAGTGCTGCACCCTTTGGCCTTTGTCACCCAGGACACGGGGGCTTGGGTTCGGAGGTTCCTGGGAGTTCCAGTACACGTGTTCGCCAGCAGCCCCCAGCCCAGCAGCCAGCATTTTTTTTGGGCCGCTGGCGATTCTGCACACCAAAAACCTTGTAAAACCAGAGCTTTAATGTGATTTTCATGATTTTTCGGTGCAATTTCCGCTCTTCATTCAGCAGTTTTCCGTGGGACAGCCACTGGGAGAGTAATATAAAATGCTGGTTCTGACTGGCTGCCTGGACCATAGCATCCGGACGGAACTCCAGCGGTGGCAGCAGATGAAGGAACGGGTCCTGTTCCAGGATTTTAGGAACTGGCTGGCGCAGAAGTACGGCTGCCACATCCAGGCCTCGCTGCATGAGCAGCCCAGGGCCCTCAGACTCGTGAACACAGGCAAGTTTATCCTCCCAGCATGGCATGAATATGAACATGAAATCCAGTAAAACTTGGTTGTCTGCTGAATGGAAGACCCCTCGGCGGAGGAAGCACAGGCCCTGGTTCCACACGCCCCGTGGCCCCCGAGACGTGCAAACTCTGGCCCCCGGCGTGTGGTACCCTGTGACTGCCGGGTGCCCTCTGGCTTCAGGGCCCTCCGGCCACGCTGCCCTTGGTGGCCTGGGTAGTTCCTGGCGGAAGGGCTGACAAAAACTTTGTTCGCAAAACTTTCAAAATCGTTTTCCAAAATTGAAAGCGAGATTGAAGCCGACCCTTCATCTCTGAATTTTCTCTGGGTGCCACCCTTAAATCTGTTTCCACCTCCATCAGCAGGACGTTGTGGGCCCGGATCGCCTTCCTGTGGGTGGTGAACTTTGCCCACAGCTCCTACAGGCTTGGTCCCCCCATCACCCCTTGCCTCCCAACTTCCTTATCTCCTCCCTAATGGTCCCTTGTTGTTCGGCGATGGTTGTGGCCTGGCCGTCCAGTTCTGCCCTAAAATTTGGCATGGCCTTTGCATTTCCTGCATTTCTTTTGCACATCCGCACAGTTCAGCAACCAATTGTTTCACGTTTTGGTCCACGCCCTCGGCCAGGGCCGCTGGCCAGTTCCTGGATCCTCATCACCTCCTGAGCCTTCGCCTTGTTAAACCCCTGCCCTTCAGCTGGCTGACTACGGCCTCTAGCCTCTGGACTCTCTGGGATATTTGGGCCACATTCTCAAGGCCTTTGCTTAGACGGGTGGTCACCAGGTCGGTGAGGGCGGTCATCCCCCCAGAAAAAGTATACGTTTTAGTCTGCTGCAGCTTTTGAAAAATATCTGCGAAGTGAGACTCTAGCACAGACTGTGTCCTTTACATTTGCTCCACAACTGCCTGAAAGTTTTCAGCAACCCGCTGAAACTGCAGGGTGCTCTAGGTGGTTAAGTGAAGCCGCTGTGGTGGCCATCGCTTTAGCGAGCCGACTTTGCAAGTCGCCGACCCAAACGTCCAACCGCTGAATCTCCTGCCCCAGAGCCACCGAGGCAGCGGCCTGTGCTTCTGCTTCCTCCCACAGTACTCCTGGTAATCTGTCAAACAGTCATATAGTGTGAGCCCAGAGGGCTCAAACCCCCCTCTGCGATCATGTAGGGGTTGACCCTCCTGAGGTCCCTGTGAAGGGACCCCCGGTGGCGCAACCTGCGAAGAATCGATCAAAATTGAGCCCGGCAGGTCCACCTGTTTGGTATTTCTTCCCTTAAACACCCCTTGATGGAAGGTTGGGGTAGGGGTGGGTGTTGGTGAGGATGTAGATGGAAAATGACTGTAAAATGACGTCCTTTATTGTACTCCTCACACCCCCAACTTTTTCACTGGCTAAGGCAGCATTTCCAAAACTGTATTCATTGGGAAACATATTTTTTGCCTCCCAGGCAACAAAAAAACTGCCCAGATTTGTGGCCAGGTGGCCCCAATGGCAGACCACAGCAGTGAATGCGTTGCAATGTCCTTTGACAACATGGCATCTATGCCAAGTACCCTAATCAATAATTCAAAATGTTATCTCCATAATAAAAGGATTTCCACATACCAAAGGTTTAAAGGTTTGATGGTCACACATTATTTGGATTTCACCTGGTGGCCCCAATTAATAAGGATGAAAGTGCCAGAGACTTCCTGCCCGAAAATGACCCCATACAAGGGCATGTTCAAAACCAGTAAGGGTGAGAAAATGCTACCCCCCAGGGGGCCCTCCCTTGCATGATTTTCTCGGGCAACTCCTGGAGGGGAAACAAATACAATATAAATTATGAACGATTTACTGGGGAGAAACCCCAGCTTGAAACGACACCAAATCACGTTTACGTTTTTTTGGGTAATTTTGGAAAAAAGGGGCTACCCCCCTCTGAAGCTACAACTGGCAGACGCTTTGGTACAATTATTTCAAATTTCCAAGGCCCAGACCCGGAATGCCTACAGGGCTATGCTTAATATTCCCGGTTTGTTAGACCGAGGTTCCACACCACGTTAGCACCATACAAGAGAATTTGAGTCGGAAAACTTGGAGAATTATGGTGCCTTTTGGGATCCCCTCCCACCCCTCCTGAGGCTGGCCCATCCCCCATTTCCCATTTATATTAGTACATTGCGCGCACAACTCTTATTTTGCTGAGTTATCCTCTGTTTTTACAGAAATTCATATTTGGAGAGAATCAAACACACAACCAGTGTATTGGGCAAGGCTCGCTTCATCAAAATTAGGTGTAAAGGGTGTTTCATCTGAGGACATCATATATTGCTGGAACAAGGTCATTCGTCATAACTGGCGGGCCCCTTCAAATTTCACTAAGACCCCCTTAAGCGCGTAAGTGGAGATGCAATTGCTTCGATAACAAAAGATTTTTTTGGCCAAGCATGGGGTGCCTCGCCAGGTGTGGGAGGTCCATTCCACCAGAGGGGCAGGACTTGGTTTACTAAAAAAAAAAAGTTGGTATTTTCAGCCCACGAAGTGTATGAAATTGGCCAGTGGAGGGGAGTGGAGGCTTTTACAGCACACTATGAACGAATTGGAGCCCAAGGTGCCTTAGAAAATGCCCTGGCCGCCAAATTTCTGCACACATTTGGTCCTCACAAAGGCAAAGTACGGAGCCCGAGGGGTCTCGTACTCCCTCGCGGAAAAACGACAAGGGAGGAAGGCACGCCGAGGGCGAAGCACAAAGACCTTGCGACCCCGACCCCCCACTCATAAATGAAAATTTCTTTTCCCTCGGTCAGAAAAAAAGGGATCACGGGGGGGGGGGAGGGTGACGGCCCTAAGGCGCAAGAAGTCATGTCGCCACGTCGGATCAGCATCATCAGCGAACTCCGGCGGGGCGGCACTAAACAGGGCTTCCTAACCCAGCGCACCACGAACGATCCAAACAACACCACCACCGAACAAGGCATGGCCTCACAAGGTCTGTGTGCTTGGCCCTCGGTGTCCCTTCCTCCCTTGGCGTTTTGCCTCGACAGAGTGCGGCAAGGGCCCAGGGACCGTGGCCAACAGTGCGTTGTGGTTTGTTGGACCAATGTTTTTAGGGATGCGGGGGAGAGGGCGACAAAGGTCGCAACGTACCATTCGGGCCCCGCACTGCGAGATTGGAGAGGCCCTGCTGTCCTTTCCGGCAGCAAAAAGCAGCGACACCTCGGGCTCCGTACTTTGCCCTTGTGAGGCCATGCCTTGCTCGCCGGCGGTGTTGTTTCGATTGTTCTGGTGCGTTTGGGCATGAGGTCCCGCTTAGTGCCTTTTTTCGCCAGAGTTGGCTGATTCCTAATTTGTCCTTCGACACCCGGAAGAAAGGAAAACAGTCTCCGACAAAAGAGAACCAAGAGGAGAAGTCAACAGAATAAGAATATCCAGAGAGACACGAACGTGACGAGTGTTAATTGACAAGCCAATTGTCAATTTCAAATCTGACTTCAATGAACAATGCTGTGGAGAAGAAATTGGCATCAAACACTCGACGTGAACTACCTGGAGCGGCAGTCGCCGCAACAGCTGGATAAATTGGAGGTGCGAACAAAACGTGGCGAACCGTGGCCGTCCCTTCCCCCCAGATCCCTTCATCAAAAATTTCCCAGAAAACACGCCAACACAGTGGCGGCCACGGACCGTGTACCACAGTGGTCATAAATACCAGACCGAGGAAGGAACCCCCCGCCCAATACGGGCAGAAATATCTGGGAATTGGAGTCCAAAATCCAAGACAGATGGGACAAAAGCAAACCAAAGATTCCAAGAGCAAAAGTGGGGAAGATGAAATCAAGGACAAGGTGGTGGCCATGGAGGCCAATTCTACAAGCAACTCCCCACAGGAAGGGGAAGAAAAGGTCTGTCAAATCCCCCAAACTTTTCTAGCACAACAACTCCTCCCAAGGGGAAGAAG
>CAAHFI011784278.1:0-11735 GCA_900893395.1 Euglena gracilis
TGTTCTGCTTGTGTTCAACTCGCTCCGGCGGGAATCTCTCCTCACGATCAGCAAGCTGTTCTTCGTCGTCTCCAAGATGTGTTGTCAAGTTGCCTTCAGATACCAATTGGATTGGTCTTGCATATTCGTTTTTATTTGCAGCCCCTGCATCCAGATCCCCTCTTACCCCATCTTCTTAGTTGCAATGAGGGAAGACTAGGCATTTTTTCTAAAAACAAGTTTTGCCCTTGCCAGTCTTTTTTTATTTTTCCTTTGCAAATCCACCCTTTCCTTTTTATATTATATATTACATAGTTTGTTTGTTTTTGTTGTGAGGGTATGATTATTCTCTTCAACACGAATTTCCCCCTTCCCTCCATTTTTTTTTGGGGGGGTCGTGTGCTATTTATCCTGGTTGTCGCGCGGCAAATAACTTCTAATAATCCATTCTTGCTTCTCATAGTTCCCCCGTTTCCTCATCGGAGGTTTTCTGTGTTCGTCGGGGATATGGGCCTGCTACACACTGTGGTTGGTTGATTTGCCATCGCTACGTGCGGTCATTCTTCAACTTGTTCAGAAGATGACTTCAAAGTCACAGCTAAAAGCTTTTCAGCATTTTGTGGAAGAAAATCTGAAATTGCAATTACCTTTGGCCACTGAGAAGACCCCTGGGAGGAATAGCCAGACCTTTAAGGAAGTACTCATTTTCCCCCCTAATGTTAGCTTTTCTTTTTGTTTTGTGTTTATCCATCACTCCTTTCTTTGTCTCTTTATATTTCTTTTCATCCATTTATATCAGTTTCCAAATATCCTGCAAAGTGGTTGTTTTTTTTACATCGATATGAACATGAATACAAATATGAATTCCCACATATGAATGTGTGGGAAAATTAATTCCCACATCATTATGGCAGCTGTTTTCTATTCCCTGCACATTATTTTCTTTTTCATTTCTTTTTATTTTCCGTGGTTTTCGTCATTCCTTCTCATATCTGTCCAGCATTTTTTTTTGTCGTCGTAAATGGTCTGTAGTGGACCTCTCGTGGTTTCTTCACGGGAAATCGGAGCCTTCTTCAGATTCTTCCAGCACTCCAAGTTCCACTCCTCCCGCTGCTCCTGCCTCGATTCCCTCCAACTCGCAGCCCTACACGCTTCGTTCGGTGTCCAGCCATTGAAAGGGGATTACCATACGTCTTATGAATATTTCCCGGAGTTCACCCCTGAGATATACACCCATGCCATTTCTCAAGTACTCCAAACTCAGGATATTGTTACTCAATTGAACATTGACAAGGCCTTTTGTCACATCAACATTCCTGAACACAAATATTCTGAGATTTTTGCCACCGAAGATGTTGTGGGCGTCAGTCTACCCTCTGGTCTCTCTTTTCATATGCGTGTCCGTGCTCCGGATGGTTCTATGTATTACGATATCAGGTCCACTCGGCCTCTTGAACAAAAGAGCATGAAGCCCTCTCCGGTCGTCTCGATGAGATCTTCCTCTCTACAAGTGTCACCGCCGAT
The DNA here is from genome assembly GCA_900893395.1 of Euglena gracilis. Lineage (NCBI taxonomy): Eukaryota > Euglenozoa > Euglenophyceae > Euglenales > Euglenaceae > Euglena > Euglena gracilis. Next base: position 1,504 of record CAAHFI011784278.1, read on the forward strand.
TTCTTTCTCCACGCCGACGCCAACTCCACCTCCCTGTACTCCCATCGTCCCCAAGTCCACCGTCGACTCCGTCACCTCCAATCCACTTTCATATTTACCAGCCAACCTTCAGAAGCACATTTTCATTTTCTCCTCTTTTGCTCCTCCCATGGGTGTTTTCCTCAATTGGTTGTGGAACCCCCTCTCCCACCGTGCTACCATGTTCCTCCCGAATTTGTTCAGGTTATAGGCCCACTGATCAGTGCATCTTGATCCGTCTCCAGGATGTTCGTCATTCAGAGCATTGTTAATGAGGTCGCAAAGTGGACCCATTCTGCATCACCGGATGTCTCCATTTGTGCGAAAGGGTGTTGGAATTGTAGGACTTTGTTCTCAGATGAAAGAGCACTTGATCTGCTCTGCACACACTGTTTATCAACTTCTCAAGTTCTCATTCCGGGAGGTGTTTTTGAAATCACCACATCCGCCCCAAGAGACTCTCCTTCTTTTCTTCTACATTGGCTGCGACAGATTCCGAATCAGTGGACCTCCATCTTCGTAAGCCTCATCCGGTCGTGGGCTCGGGTGTTACTAGATCGTCCCCATCTGCTTCAACAAGCTGATGTTCTCGTTTCACCCCCTATTTTGGTGCAGAATGCAGTCCTTATCCTTTTTTTCATCACTAGATCAGGCATTCGTCCCCGAAATCTGAGGCCCTGCACCTTTCCCACATTGAATTTTCGATGCCTCTTTGCTTCTTTTTTGCGGACATTGTGGTCGTCCCAAGTTTGATCAATGTGCAATTTTCTCACGGTCTGAAAATTTAGTGGTGACTAATGCCTTTTGCATCAAAGCAGAATACAGTGCTACTCCAGTAAACAAAAGACTTGCTCAAGCTTCCGTGTGGACACCACATCAACTCAAACTCTCATACGTCTTACCAGTTTCCGCGCAGGTTTTCCTACTTTTGTTCCCTCGAGCAGCCTCTCCCCCCAAAATTGGTTGATTGGGTGGAGCAATTAAACGACAGGGCGCCTCATGTACAATTGCAACCTGTGCAGATTGTCTCACAAATTGACGTCGTGACTCTCAACTGTGGAGGGGGTCAATCGTCTCTACCTCATGTTTTCTCTCTCTTTCCATTTTGGATCCTGATGTTATCTGCCTTCAAGAACTTTGGGATATGGACCCTCGACAGGAAGTGCACCTAAGTAATTAAAAAAGCTTTTTGGATCTTTTTGTAATCGGGGACAAGGTCTCTGCACTTTTCTGCATCGACGCCTCTTCGGCCATTCTCCAAGTTCGTCCGCTATCGTTCTGCATGACTCTCGTTCTTGGATGTGATTGCATTTCATTTTTCTCAAGGTTCGCTTCTTGTTTTGAATGTTCACATCGACCCATCTTTCAACATGCAGCAGAAATCGGAAGAATTAAACCTTATGGGGACGTTGATCTCCACTTTTAAAGGGGCTGTCTTAATTATGGGAGATTTCAACATACATCGCTCGTCTCACGGGATTTTGGATAACTTGGCTCGGGTTTCCGTTGGATTGGATCACATGAGAATGCTCTACCCCAAAGGTACTTGCACCAACCACACTTTGAATCAGGGTAGGGCTGTGCACACTGAAATTGATGACATTTTGATCTCGGACGATGTTTCTTTGAAATGGCACGCTGTGCTCCCAGGAACTTCCACGCATGATTGCATTGTAGATGATATTGTTGTTTGACAAATGATCACAAAAGATATGCACTAACTCTGATACCAGAGCGTCTCAAATTTAAGGTTTCACATTTGCTTTCACTATTTTGGTTTTGGTTTCAAAATCAAGATGCTCACCCAACCCTTTGCATTCGAGTGCATTGGTTGTTGGCAGACAACATTTTCAAACCTTTCTGTGTCCGTACCAACGCATCTAAATTGCTTGAATTGGGGATGGCATGCTCCCAACACCGTTCTGATGAGCTCTTCCAGCATTGGCGAAATTCTTGTCAAGAACATAGGCTTCTTCAAGGCTGGCGCCTGAACAAATAGATTTCTACAACTAATTGCCCCTCTAAAATAACCGCCAAGGTCATTCAAATCACGTCGAGACGACCCGCGCCATACCCCCCTTTGAAAGACCTTTCCACACAACAACATAAAACCTCCACCGAAACGTTAGAGGAAATTTTATCTCAATTTGACACCTACCATGCCGTTCTCTGTGTTACGATGAATGTCAGCCTGTTGTTTTCTTCATTGGATTCAGCTTATTCACTGCCTCTTGATGACACTCCTTTCGATGTCCTTTTTCAAGCGCCACGTGAAGTTATCTGGCACCTTGATGTTCAAGAACGCCGTCAGCGACTTTTAGCCCGCCCCACATGGTGCTTCCAATCTGTGTCATCTTTACAAGCATCTCTCAGAGGGGGGGTTCAGTGGCCACTTCTATGGACTCTCTTCCACTGTTTATACTCCGTGGGCTCACCCCTGCAGGAATGGTTGGTCTCTGCCATTTGACACACCTTTTTCGCTGTCAAGGCAACGCCTTGAGCAACGAGGCTCTGCAGTTTGCCATTCTGAACGGTGGGCCTTCGCACCTGTTCACATCGTACCGCCCACTCAAGATGGGTTCTGCAATAAATCGGGTGGAAGGGGGCACGATTCATTTGGAGTCAAATTTCAGGGCTGAGAAGACTGGTGCTTTCACTTCAAAACTTTTTTCTTACAGGAAAGAAATTACCCCACTCATGCGGGCTTTCGCCGCCCGTTGTGCCATTTTGATTCCTCTGCGAGATCATTCCCAGGTCCACATTCTTGATGGTGATGAAACAGGGACTTTTAGAACCCATGTCCGGGAAGATTTCAAAATGTGAGCAAACTTTGGAAAGGGCATTGTGCATTTGGTGAATGGGCACAAAACGTTTACTCCTCCCAGAGAATTTGCCTCTCAACTACTCCGGGATTAACACCGCCGTTTTCAATAAAGGATGGTTTTTCACAAGGTTGTCGATTCGCTCCAAAAGCGTACAATCTTGTGGGGGTAGGAAGAAATATCCTTTCTCTAAAACATGGCGAATTCCCACGTTCACTTCGAGTTTCCCTTTTGGCGAATTCATTTGCAGTGACGACCGTCGATGGATAATTTCCTCAGCTGCAGTACTTTCTGGCAATGCCCAAACTGCATAATCTCTATCTCAAGAATCATGTGTTGTAAGCAATGTGTCCAAGATTTGATATGTTGCATTGAAACTTAAAGGGATGGTTCTCTGGTTCATTTTCCCAGTCATGTTGATTGAATTTGTCGCTGAAACACCTCTTTTAGTGGGCCTCCCCATTCAACCTGGGGCAGTCTCCCCTGCACTTTTCTCCAAACTCTTGGCCCGTTTTCGTCGCATTCGCATTTTTGTTTTATCTTGTCGACCGACAGTGCTTTTGGCTGTGCGTACCTGTTTAGCGTATGCAGTCAGTATGCAGCGCGGGGTCCTTATTTGCCCACACCTTTTCTGAAAAAATGCAACCCGGTCAAAATCATATAGCAAGGTCTGCCCTCTCCTTACCGGGCGATACCCCCATCTCCCTGTTGACGCTCTCCACTCAAAATTTTGGATGAGGTTTTCCCAACTTGAAGCATCGCTCATTTGCTTTTTCTTCTTGGGTATTTTTCTTGCATTGATGGCAGAAATGTTGTGTGTCGGGATCTCATGCGGCAAGCCAGGTTTGATACCATTCCATGCAACGAATATATATAATTTCGCGCACTTTTGTTGGAGTATGGGCTGTGTGAAACCATTCCCGCAGATACCCGCCTGCTGTCTCTCCCTTCATTGGAGTCGGCTCTCCTCACTGCATCTGTGTTGTATGGAACGACAGACGCCGCACTTCTGCCTCCTCTGCCATATACATTCGGACTGAGGCCTTGTGGCATTGGCATTGTGGTGTCCAACGGTTGTTTTACACAAGAGTTCTCATGGGGATCAGTTTTTGCTAGCTCCACTTATTTGGAATGGCTCAGCAAATTGTTCTCTCTTTGGGTCGTTCGAGGTTTTCCATGCAGAATAGTTATTCTCTGTGACAACGCGGCGGTGCAAATTTGGCATTTTACTCGATGGCTGCGCGTGTGCCCCTGGCTGGACAGATGGACAAAACTGATTTTCAGTCTTCCCATTTGCAAGCAAACAGAAGAAGGGTTGCTTCAAGCTGAGCATGATTCCCATTCCGCAGGTCAAGCGACCTCGTGGAAGCGAAAGGCAGATCAACTTGCTTCTAAGTGTGCCAAGCATCCTGACTTTTTGGGTTTCCGTTAGGAACGATCCTAAATTTTTTTCGGACCCTCTTCTTTTTCTTTTTTGGAACGGAGGGCTGGTTTTCTCCCTTCGACGCTTCATCAATGATTTATACAATATACAGTATGATTACATACAATACAATATGATTTGTACTCACATTTAAGGACTCCGTGGGTCACGGTGTTCTCGGTGCAGGTGGTTCTTGTCACAGTACATGGAAGAAAGTTGATTTGTCACCAGAAGTTTCACGAGCAAGTCATGTCGTTGCGGCATATTTGTGTGTAATCCATTTCCTTCCAAGGATGTCTTTTACCTTCCCGGACTGTCTTTTTTGCAATCGATTTGGTGGTGTACGGCTGTCCAAAGCTGTATTCAAGACTGGTTTGTGCTTTTCAGGCAATTATTTCTCATCTCTCACCCACACTTACAGATGTACTTCTGGAAAAATCGGACCTAGTTGCTCTCTTTCAAACACACGATATAGAAGTGAGATGGAGTTTTGGGCTTGTGCCGGATTTCATGGTTCCGAAAGTGCTTTCGTTCATTGCGACGCATCATTGCGCAATGGTTCTTCTCGGTTGGTCCGGTTTGCTATCTGTTCCAGATGTGCTTTCACGTGTTTTCTGACCATCTTTACGTGAATATGTGTGCTTGTTCCTTCTGTCCTCGATGGCGGAAGACGTCCCAGACATGCCTTTTGAAAGCGTAGAGCTATGTTTGGACTCCTTCCAGTTGATTGAACGGTTGGAGCAATAACAGCGTTGGTGAATGTAATTTGCCCCTTTGAACCCAAATTAGCCTTGCCTGGATTTTGCACATCCTGTATTCTGGACGTCGTAGCTCATCCCTGGCGCTAGCCATGTATGTCCCCCCTCATTCAAATCAACCGCCAAGAAATTTTTGACACTCGGGTTTTTGCTTGTACACCGAAAGTTTGTTTAGTAACCTCCACTCATCCTGGCTGCGGCCCAGCTTGCATCCTCTATTTGTGCAAAAGTATTGCTCCGTCGTGGTGGCATGTCCACAGAACTTACCCAGAAGGTGTTCTGTTCATTTCACATGATTTCACTGCCTCTATGTTGTGATCGCTCTCATCCCTCGTGTCCCTCGCGCCAGAAATGCCTTTAATTACTTTTTGTTACTATGTGATTCAAGCCAAGGAAGAAGCTAGGGCCCATCCCACTTTACACGCAATCTTTCCCTCCCGCTGCGCTATGTTTTCTACCTCTGCATTTTTCTGCTACCTGCTCAGCTTCCATGGGGCTGCACCAATGCATCCCTGTCTTCCTTTGTACATAGACCACCTGATTGTGGCTTCTGTTGTTGTAGTTTTCCACCTGTTTTTTTTCTTTCGTATTGTGTTCACTAGCTCAGTTCGGTAGGTCTAAGTCTTTGTCCAGGTTGCTTGCTCAGTCACCATTGGTCTTTTCCCTTACGCATCTTCCTTAGTGCTCTGTATGATTTACATCAATTTCTGTTAATCTGATAGCCCTCTGTAGGAATTGGAGATCAATAATTGATGTTTCACTTTCTTTTCAACTACTTCTATCTTTATTATAAACTCCCTCTCTCGCTCAGTTCTAGAACCCCTGAGTATAGTAGTACACTTACGCGGAGCCTGTACACGCCCAGGCACCACACCCAAGTAGGAAGGGTGGGGGCTCGTGGAAAATTGTGAATTACCGGTTTTTTTATTCAAAAGATGAAAGAAGCAACGCTCCAAAACCCCAAACTCACAACCAGCCAAAAGACGGTGCAATCAGAGCACGTTTTAAGCTTTGTGGTAAAGTTGGGAGAATACTGGATGCAACTGAAGCTCCCCCCACACCACATTTTGGGCCGCGAGCCCAAGGGGAGGGAGTGCAAGGCATGGGGGGGGTGTAAAAGACAACTTTGAAGGAGAAGACTGGGAAATGGTCAAAATCCAAGGAAAATGTGGTGGCCAACGTTTCAGGGGCAGCAGGTTTGTTCAAGTGCCCCCAGCGCAAGATTTGTCATAGAAAATGTTTGTGCTACAGTCAAACACTTTGGTGGACACAGTTCAGCTCCTTTCAGGGTCAAGAGAAACGAAGGGTTTGGAGCTTTTGTCGGGAACAAAATCAGGAGGGGAGGTGGACTTGACTTCTGCATTCGTGATTAGTCTGAAATATAGTCAAGACCGCACGGCGTGTGAGGAAAATTTGGAGTATGCAGATTTTCGCACAAAATGACACTTCCCAACAACCAATTTTTTACAACCCCCTCGAATTTGAATTAAAATTCTTTGAAACGGCCTGGCAAAAGTTCGTGAATTTTTGGAATGGCTTTTTTATTGTACGTTGATTTTTGTCATTGTAGTGCTTTTGACTATAAATACATCACTCTTATTTTGGGAATGTACGCTCCATACCGTTTGTGTCCGGGTTTTTGCTGCAAGTTTACCATCCCCGGTTCCAAAAGACATTTTCACCGTTTTGGTGGAAAGCTGTTCGTTGGGACGTCACGTAAAAACACCGAGTTCCCGATTTGGTCATTTTTTAGTTTGACGGGAAACAGAAAAGGCATACTCCAAAGGGGGAGGCTTTGGTTTTGGTCCCCCCGGGTACCTCCTCACTAATGACCCATAACGAACGGTAATTTGGGTTAAAACCCAAAGTTTTGGAAACGGTACAGGTGGACGATTTTCTTTTGGAAAAGGAAGAGCGGAGGGTAGACACGCACTTTGCACCCCCTAATTCGAAAAAAACGAATGGTTCAATTTACTTCCGCCCGTTTGTGGAAATAGAAGAAAAAATGTGTTGAACGGTCAAGCAATGATAATTTCAGCTTGCCGATTTTACCCAAGGCACAAAATCTGACTTTATCTTGGACTTTTGTGGCAAGCAATTCATTTTTACGGGTTGTGTTGCGTGGGAGAAAAGAATACAATCCGAGTTAACAAAGTGGGAATGATCCCCCAATCGGAGGCGAGTGAGTGGGGGAGATCCAAAGAAATGTCCACTTGTTGTACCGACATACATTCAAGGAATTTAAGGGAATTATTTACGGAGAGAAGGTGGAACCCAACCCCGCCCTAATGGTTTGGAAATTCGCTGTGCAGACCTTTCAGGGATCTTTGGAAATGAAACATGCCCAGGCATTGGACAAGGCCGACGATTTGTCGGTGAGGGTCCTGAACGTACCCACCAAGGAATTTTGGGCTCGGAGGAACAGTTTTTGGAATGGCAAGGAGGTGAGAATTTCACAGATTTGGATTTGCTATTTGAAAAGCAAAAGGTGGACAGATTTTCCAGCAGACTTTTTTCTTTAAAAGAGGCGGAAATTTAGGGCCAAGACTGGAGAGGTGGCCCTGGGATGGCACGAGTTGATGTGACCGCCCACCACAAAATGTCCAAAAGTCACATTCCCGTTTTGGTTGTGGGAAAAGTGATGAATTTTTATTGAGACTCACCAATCCCGTGGTATGTGTGGTTATTTTCGTTGTTTCTTTTTTTGGTGCTTTGTCGCGACAAGCAACAGACCACGAAATTGAACTATCCCTCCGAACAAAAAGGCGTGCCGCACTCGAAAAGATGGTCAGTGTTCTTCTCACAAAAAATGATTAAGGAACATATAGGAAGAAAGTTGCAAGAATACGTTCGTTGTCACAAAGCGCTAAAATTCTCAAATAGAAAGACAAACTCATAATTTAAGAATGCCGGGAAGCCGGTTGGTTTGTTTTGCATGAAAACACGTCGGCCCCTCGGTAGCTTGGCGTGCAACTTTCGTTGTTGCAACCTGACCCGCCTAGGGAGCCTCGCAAACCGTCATTCCAAGCGTGAGTGTCATGCATTGTGTTGGGATAAAACGCGTACCGTTTGGTGATTGTGAACACGCGGTGATTGTGTTCGCGGCCAGGTGCGGCTGTGAACACACAGCGCACCTGGTGGACTGTGCGGCACCATACGTTGCGATGCTCCGCACCGTTGAACCCCGTTGTACATTCCCCAACCACCCGAAGCTGTTACGTTTCACGGGGTAAGGCGTGGCCTCTTGGGTAGCCCCCCCCTGTCGTTTTTCTCACCAACCGCATACATACTACTTCCTTTCGCAAACAAAATTGTTTCTTTTGTACGGACCCCTGCTGATTTACTTTCGTTGTTTAAAATCACCCGAATATTTTCTGTTAGTGGGGGCGTGTAAAGGGGTCTTACCCGAAAACTTGCCAAACGTCGCTTTAGTTGGGCCAAAAATCAACCGAATACAATTTTTTTGGTTTTCATTCGAACTTAACATAAGGAAAATATTGTTATTGTTCGATTTGAAGGCTGAACTCAATTTTTGACCCTGCAGGGCCGATTCTTTGAAATTTTCAAGACCGACAACTACTTTTTCCTCAGAAGGATTTGCCATTTGCTATAACTAACCATCATAAAGTCCCCGCTAAAACCCATACATTCCAAAAACAATCTTTGCAACACGGAGTCATCATCCCACCCAATGCACTGGTTCAACACTGCAAAACATGTCAGTTGATTGTGCATGCAAGAACCAGATTTTGATAAATATTTGTAGTTCAAGGTTCAATTGGAAAACTTCAAGGGCAAAAGGAAGTATTTAACTTTTTTGACTGCGTGGGGCGGTGGCATCGTCGAACAACCGCCGGGGCAGAAGGATCCTCAAAAAAATCGAAACAGGAGAAGGTTTGCAACTTCATTATCTGAAAAAGTTCAACGAAATACTTATCCCAGATTGCAGAGGGTTAAACTGCTTTTGAACCGAAAAAAAAAACATTCTCGGCTGGAGCGCATTCATCAATTTTTTTTATACACGTGACAAAAGTTTCCCTTGTCCAAAATATACATTTTAAAGACGCTTTTTTCATTCACAACGGAGCTGAACACCCCAGGAGAAGGAAATTATGCGCTGTTTTCATTGTCGAATGCCAGCCCAGGGGGGCAAAGGTGCCGCTTTTTTTTTGAAGCTGCTGACCCCATCAGGGGGTTTTTTCTGGTAGATTTCCTTTGGTCAAACTTCTCTCTGCTCCCTCAGGTATATGTCAACACCCCGTTCTTCTTCATTCCTAAAATTGATTCACAGGCTGCCTCTACAGCCGTCTTTCAAATGTACTTTTGGAGTCCCTAATTGGGTTTAAACATCGTGGTGGCGCCGGTTAATCGGTATGAAAAACAAAAAACAAACCTTTTTTGCTCAATAACCCTTCACATGGACTTTTCACCAATTGCTGGGAAGAGCTGGCCTTTGGCTTTCTTTTGTCGTAGCAGAAAAATGTTACAGTGCCAAAAAGTCCACGAGGACAGCATCAAATCCTAACTGGTGTCATTAGCGGCCCTACAGCCACACAGGGGCACACATATATAAATCAGCAGGCCCAGCCAAAGGAGGAAAATGGGACACCCATGACACCGCAAGGCATGGACTCACAACGTCTTTGTACTTCGCCGTCGGTGTCCCTTCCTCCCTTGGCGGTTTGCGTCGAGGGAGTACGGGCCCACAGTGGCCATTGAGGTGGAATGGGAGGATGGGCGAGAATCCCAATAAGCATTTCATATTCTTCCTTGAAACGTGAAATCATCACAGGAGTGTCGCACGTCACAACGAAGCACAAAGACTGTTTTAGGCCAGGAGTGTCGCACGTCACGTTAACGAAGCACAAAGACCGTTTTAGGCCATGCGTTGTTCGCCGGCGGTGTTGTTTGGATTCTTTTGGTACACCAGGTTAGGAGTACCCGCTTAGTGCCGCCTTGACGTAGTTGGCTGACGATGCTGCTCCGCCTTGGCGACGTTGCTTGCTGATCTTGTGGGAGGTACCCCCCCACCACTGTCCCCCCTGGACCCCATCTTCTAACCGAGGGCTTTTGAATACAAATTTTCTTTTACTTTGGGGGGGTCGGGCTCGCAAGGTCTTTGTGATTTGCCCCGTACGTCCCTTCCTCCTTTGTTGGTTTGCCTCGAGGGACTACGGGACACCTCGGGCTACGGACTTCGCCCATGTGAGG
>CAAHFI011784667.1:2500-12500 GCA_900893395.1 Euglena gracilis
TAACCCTAACCCTAACCCTAACCCTAACCCTAACCCTAACCCTAACCCTAACCCTAACCCTAACCCTAACCCTAACCCTAACCCTAACCCTAACCCTAACCCTAACCCTAACCCTAACCCTAACCCTAACCCTAACCCTAACCCTAACCCTAACCCTAACCCTAACCCTAACCCTAACCCTAACCCTAACCCTAACCCTAACCCTAACCCTAACCCTAACCCTAACCCTAACCCTAACCCTAACCCTAACCCTAACCCTAACCCTAACCCTAACCCTAACCCTAACCCTAACCCTAACCCTAACCCTAACCCTAACCCTAACCCTAACCCTAACCCTAACCCTAACCCTAACCCTAACCCTAACCCTAACCCTAACCCTAACCCTAACCCTAACCCTAACCCTAACCCTAACCCTAACCCTAACCCTAACCCTAACCCTAACCCTAACCCTAACCCTAACCCTAACCCTAACCCTAACCCTAACCCTAACCCTAACCCTAACCCTAACCCTAACCCTAACCCTAACCCTAACCCTAACCCTAACCCTAACCCTAACCCTAACCCTAACCCTAACCCTAACCCTAACCCTAACCCTAACCCTAACCCTAACCCTAACCCTAACCCTAACCCTAACCCTAACCCTAACCCTAACCCTAACCCTAACCCTAACCCTAACCCTAACCCTAACCCTAACCCTAACCCTAACCCTAACCCTAACCCTAACCCTAACCCTAACCCTAACCCTAACCCTAACCCTAACCCTAACCCTAACCCTAACCCTAACCCTAACCCTAACCCTAACCCTAACCCTAACCCTAACCCTAACCCTAACCCTAACCCTAACCCTAACCCTAACCCTAACCCTAACCCTAACCCTAACCCTAACCCTAACCCTAACCCTAACCCTAACCCTAACCCTAACCCTAACCCTAACCCTAACCCTAACCCTAACCCTAACCCTAACCCTAACCCTAACCCTAACCCTAACCCTAACCCTAACCCTAACCCTAACCCTAACCCTAACCCTAACCCTAACCCTAACCCTAACCCTAACCCTAACCCTAACCCTAACCCTAACCCTAACCCTAACCCTAACCCTAACCCTAACCCTAACCCTAACCCTAACCCTAACCCTAACCCTAACCCTAACCCTAACCCTAACCCTAACCCTAACCCTAACCCTAACCCTAACCCTAACCCTAACCCTAACCCTAACCCTAAACCCTAACCCTAACCCTAACCCTAACCCTAACCCTAACCCTAACCCTAACCCTAACCCTAACCCTAACCCTAACCCTAACCCTAACCCTAACCCTAACCCTAACCCTAACCCTAACCCTAACCCTAACCCTAACCCTAACCCTAACCCTAACCCTAACCCTAACCCTAACCCTAACCCTAACCCTAACCCTAACCCTAACCCTAACCCTAACCCTAACCCTAACCCTAACCCTAACCCTAACCCTAACCCTAACCCTAACCCTAACCCTAACCCTAACCCTAACCCTAACCCTAACCCTAACCCTAACCCTAACCCTAACCCTAACCCTAACCCTAACCCTAACCCTAACCCTAACCCTAACCCTAACCCTAACCCTAACCCTAACCCTAACCCTAACCCTAACCCTAACCCTAACCCTAACCCTAACCCTAACCCTAACCCTAACCCTAACCCTAACCCTAACCCTAACCCTAACCCTAACCCTAACCCTAACCCTAACCCTAACCCTAACCCTAACCCTAACCCTAACCCTAACCCTAACCCTAACCCTAACCCTAACCCTAACCCTAACCCTAACCCTAACCCTAACCCTAACCCTAACCCTAACCCTAACCCTAACCCTAACCCTAACCCTAACCCTAACCCTAACCCTAACCCTAACCCTAACCCTAACCCTAACCCTAACCCTAACCCTAACCCTAACCCTAACCCTAACCCTAACCCTAACCCTAACCCTAACCCTAACCCTAACCCTAACCCTAACCCTAACCCTAACCCTAACCCTAACCCTAACCCTAACCCTAACCCTAACCCTAACCCTAACCCTAACCCTAACCCTAACCCTAACCCTAACCCTAACCCTAACCCTAACCCTAACCCTAACCCTAACCCTAACCCTAACCCTAACCCTAACCCTAACCCTAACCCTAACCCTAACCCTAACCCTAACCCTAACCCTAACCCTAACCCTAACCCTAACCCTAACCCTAACCCTAACCCTAACCCTAACCCTAACCCTAACCCTAACCCTAACCCTAACCCTAACCCTAACCCTAACCCTAACCCTAACCCTAACCCTAACCCTAACCCTAACCCTAACCCTAACCCTAACCCTAACCCTAACCCTAACCCTAACCCTAACCCTAACCCTAACCCTAACCCTAACCCTAACCCTAACCCTAACCCTAACCCTAACCCTAACCCTAACCCTAACCCTAACCCTAACCCTAACCCTAACCCTAACCCTAACCCTAACCCTAACCCTAACCCTAACCCTAACCCTAACCCTAACCCTAACCCTAACCCTAACCCTAACCCTAACCCTAACCCTAACCCTAACCCTAACCCTAACCCTAACCCTAACCCTAACCCTAACCCTAACCCTAACCCTAACCCTAACCCTAACCCTAACCCTAACCCTAACCCTAACCCTAACCCTAACCCTAACCCTAACCCTAACCCTAACCCTAACCCTAACCCTAACCCTAACCCTAACCCTAACCCTAACCCTAACCCTAACCCTAACCCTAACCCTAACCCTAACCCTAACCCTAACCCTAACCCTAACCCTAACCCTAACCCTAACCCTAACCCTAACCCTAACCCTAACCCTAACCCTAACCCTAACCCTAACCCTAACCCTAACCCTAACCCTAACCCTAACCCTAACCCTAACCCTAACCCTAACCCTAACCCTAACCCTAACCCTAACCCTAACCCTAACCCTAACCCTAACCCTAACCCTAACCCTAACCCTAACCCTAACCCTAACCCTAACCCTAACCCTAACCCTAACCCTAACCCTAACCCTAACCCTAACCCTAACCCTAACCCTAACCCTAACCCTAACCCTAACCCTAACCCTAACCCTAACCCTAACCCTAACCCTAACCCTAACCCTAACCCTAACCCTAACCCTAACCCTAACCCTAACCCTAACCCTAACCCTAACCCTAACCCTAACCCTAACCCTAACCCTAACCCTAACCCTAACCCTAACCCTAACCCTAACCCTAACCCTAACCCTAACCCTAACCCTAACCCTAACCCTAACCCTAACCCTAACCCTAACCCTAACCCTAACCCTAACCCTAACCCTAACCCTAACCCTAACCCTAACCCTAACCCTAACCCTAACCCTAACCCTAACCCTAACCCTAACCCTAACCCTAACCCTAACCCTAACCCTAACCCTAACCCTAACCCTAACCCTAACCCTAACCCTAACCCTAACCCTAACCCTAACCCTAACCCTAACCCTAACCCTAACCCTAACCCTAACCCTAACCCTAACCCTAACCCTAACCCTAACCCTAACCCTAACCCTAACCCTAACCCTAACCCTAACCCTAACCCTAACCCTAACCCTAACCCTAACCCTAACCCTAACCCTAACCCTAACCCTAACCCTAACCCTAACCCTAACCCTAACCCTAACCCTAACCCTAACCCTAACCCTAACCCTAACCCTAACCCTAACCCTAACCCTAACCCTAACCCTAACCCTAACCCTAACCCTAACCCTAACCCTAACCCTAACCCTAACCCTAACCCTAACCCTAACCCTAACCCTAACCCTAACCCTAACCCTAACCCTAACCCTAACCCTAACCCTAACCCTAACCCTAACCCTAACCCTAACCCTAACCCTAACCCTAACCCTAACCCTAACCCTAACCCTAACCCTAACCCTAACCCTAACCCTAACCCTAACCCTAACCCTAACCCTAACCCTAACCCTAACCCTAACCCTAACCCTAACCCTAACCCTAACCCTAACCCTAACCCTAACCCTAACCCTAACCCTAACCCTAACCCTAACCCTAACCCTAACCCTAACCCTAACCCTAACCCTAACCCTAACCCTAACCCTAACCCTAACCCTAACCCTAACCCTAACCCTAACCCTAACCCTAACCCTAACCCTAACCCTAACCCTAACCCTAACCCTAACCCTAACCCTAACCCTAACCCTAACCCTAACCCTAACCCTAACCCTAACCCTAACCCTAACCCTAACCCTAACCCTAACCCTAACCCTAACCCTAACCCTAACCCTAACCCTAACCCTAACCCTAACCCTAACCCTAACCCTAACCCTAACCCTAACCCTAACCCTAACCCTAACCCTAACCCTAACCCTAACCCTAACCCTAACCCTAACCCTAACCCTAACCCTAACCCTAACCCTAACCCTAACCCTAACCCTAACCCTAACCCTAACCCTAACCCTAACCCTAACCCTAACCCTAACCCTAACCCTAACCCTAACCCTAACCCTAACCCTAACCCTAACCCTAACCCTAACCCTAACCCTAACCCTAACCCTAACCCTAACCCTAACCCTAACCCTAACCCTAACCCTAACCCTAACCCTAACCCTAACCCTAACCCTAACCCTAACCCTAACCCTAACCCTAACCCTAACCCTAACCCTAACCCTAACCCTAACCCTAACCCTAACCCTAACCCTAACCCTAACCCTAACCCTAACCCTAACCCTAACCCTAACCCTAACCCTAACCCTAACCCTAACCCTAACCCTAACCCTAACCCTAACCCTAACCCTAACCCTAACCCTAACCCTAACCCTAACCCTAACCCTAACCCTAACCCTAACCCTAACCCTAACCCTAACCCTAACCCTAACCCTAACCCTAACCCTAACCCTAACCCTAACCCTAACCCTAACCCTAACCCTAACCCTAACCCTAACCCTAACCCTAACCCTAACCCTAACCCTAACCCTAACCCTAACCCTAACCCTAACCCTAACCCTAACCCTAACCCTAACCCTAACCCTAACCCTAACCCTAACCCTAACCCTAACCCTAACCCTAACCCTAACCCTAACCCTAACCCTAACCCTAACCCTAACCCTAACCCTAACCCTAACCCTAACCCTAACCCTAACCCTAACCCTAACCCTAACCCTAACCCTAACCCTAACCCTAACCCTAACCCTAACCCTAACCCTAACCCTAACCCTAACCCTAACCCTAACCCTAACCCTAACCCTAACCCTAACCCTAACCCTAACCCTAACCCTAACCCTAACCCTAACCCTAACCCTAACCCTAACCCTAACCCTAACCCTAACCCTAACCCTAACCCTAACCCTAACCCTAACCCTAACCCTAACCCTAACCCTAACCCTAACCCTAACCCTAACCCTAACCCTAACCCTAACCCTAACCCTAACCCTAACCCTAACCCTAACCCTAACCCTAACCCTAACCCTAACCCTAACCCTAACCCTAACCCTAACCCTAACCCTAACCCTAACCCTAACCCTAACCCTAACCCTAACCCTAACCCTAACCCTAACCCTAACCCTAACCCTAACCCTAACCCTAACCCTAACCCTAACCCTAACCCTAACCCTAACCCTAACCCTAACCCTAACCCTAACCCTAACCCTAACCCTAACCCTAACCCTAACCCTAACCCTAACCCTAACCCTAACCCTAACCCTAACCCTAACCCTAACCCTAACCCTAACCCTAACCCTAACCCTAACCCTAACCCTAACCCTAACCCTAACCCTAACCCTAACCCTAACCCTAACCCTAACCCTAACCCTAACCCTAACCCTAACCCTAACCCTAACCCTAACCCTAACCCTAACCCTAACCCTAACCCTAACCCTAACCCTAACCCTAACCCTAACCCTAACCCTAACCCTAACCCTAACCCTAACCCTAACCCTAACCCTAACCCTAACCCTAACCCTAACCCTAACCCTAACCCTAACCCTAACCCTAACCCTAACCCTAACCCTAACCCTAACCCTAACCCTAACCCTAACCCTAACCCTAACCCTAACCCTAACCCTAACCCTAACCCTAACCCTAACCCTAACCCTAACCCTAACCCTAACCCTAACCCTAACCCTAACCCTAACCCTAACCCTAACCCTAACCCTAACCCTAACCCTAACCCTAACCCTAACCCTAACCCTAACCCTAACCCTAACCCTAACCCTAACCCTAACCCTAACCCTAACCCTAACCCTAACCCTAACCCTAACCCTAACCCTAACCCTAACCCTAACCCTAACCCTAACCCTAACCCTAACCCTAACCCTAACCCTAACCCTAACCCTAACCCTAACCCTAACCCTAACCCTAACCCTAACCCTAACCCTAACCCTAACCCTAACCCTAACCCTAACCCTAACCCTAACCCTAACCCTAACCCTAACCCTAACCCTAACCCTAACCCTAACCCTAACCCTAACCCTAACCCTAACCCTAACCCTAACCCTAACCCTAACCCTAACCCTAACCCTAACCCTAACCCTAACCCTAACCCTAACCCTAACCCTAACCCTAACCCTAACCCTAACCCTAACCCTAACCCTAACCCTAACCCTAACCCTAACCCTAACCCTAACCCTAACCCTAACCCTAACCCTAACCCTAACCCTAACCCTAACCCTAACCCTAACCCTAACCCTAACCCTAACCCTAACCCTAACCCTAACCCTAACCCTAACCCTAACCCTAACCCTAACCCTAACCCTAACCCTAACCCTAACCCTAACCCTAACCCTAACCCTAACCCTAACCCTAACCCTAACCCTAACCCTAACCCTAACCCTAACCCTAACCCTAACCCTAACCCTAACCCTAACCCTAACCCTAACCCTAACCCTAACCCTAACCCTAACCCTAACCCTAACCCTAACCCTAACCCTAACCCTAACCCTAACCCTAACCCTAACCCTAACCCTAACCCTAACCCTAACCCTAACCCTAACCCTAACCCTAACCCTAACCCTAACCCTAACCCTAACCCTAACCCTAACCCTAACCCTAACCCTAACCCTAACCCTAACCCTAACCCTAACCCTAACCCTAACCCTAACCCTAACCCTAACCCTAACCCTAACCCTAACCCTAACCCTAACCCTAACCCTAACCCTAACCCTAACCCTAACCCTAACCCTAACCCTAACCCTAACCCTAACCCTAACCCTAACCCTAACCCTAACCCTAACCCTAACCCTAACCCTAACCCTAACCCTAACCCTAACCCTAACCCTAACCCTAACCCTAACCCTAACCCTAACCCTAACCCTAACCCTAACCCTAACCCTAACCCTAACCCTAACCCTAACCCTAACCCTAACCCTAACCCTAACCCTAACCCTAACCCTAACCCTAACCCTAACCCTAACCCTAACCCTAACCCTAACCCTAACCCTAACCCTAACCCTAACCCTAACCCTAACCCTAACCCTAACCCTAACCCTAACCCTAACCCTAACCCTAACCCTAACCCTAACCCTAACCCTAACCCTAACCCTAACCCTAACCCTAACCCTAACCCTAACCCTAACCCTAACCCTAACCCTAACCCTAACCCTAACCCTAACCCTAACCCTAACCCTAACCCTAACCCTAACCCTAACCCTAACCCTAACCCTAACCCTAACCCTAACCCTAACCCTAACCCTAACCCTAACCCTAACCCTAACCCTAACCCTAACCCTAACCCTAACCCTAACCCTAACCCTAACCCTAACCCTAACCCTAACCCTAACCCTAACCCTAACCCTAACCCTAACCCTAACCCTAACCCTAACCCTAACCCTAACCCTAACCCTAACCCTAACCCTAACCCTAACCCTAACCCTAACCTAACCCTAACCCTAACCCTAACCCTAACCCTAACCCTAACCCTAACCCTAACCCTAACCCTAACCCTAACCCTAACCCTAACCCTAACCCTAACCCTAACCCTAACCCTAACCCTAACCCTAACCCTAACCCTAACCCTAACCCTAACCCTAACCCTAACCCTAACCCTAACCCTAACCCTAACCCTAACCCTAACCCTAACCCTAACCCTAACCCTAACCCTAACCCTAACCCTAACCCTAACCCTAACCCTAACCCTAACCCTAACCCTAACCCTAACCCTAACCCTAACCCTAACCCTAACCCTAACCCTAACCCTAACCCTAACCCTAACCCTAACCCTAACCCTAACCCTAACCCTAACCCTAACCCTAACCCTAACCCTAACCCTAACCCTAACCCTAACCCTAACCCTAACCCTAACCCTAACCCTAACCCTAACCCTAACCCTAACCCTAACCCTAACCCTAACCCTAACCCTAACCCTAACCCTAACCCTAACCCTAACCCTAACCCTAACCCTAACCCTAACCCTAACCCTAACCCTAACCCTAACCCTAACCCTAACCCTAACCCTAACCCTAACCCTAACCCTAACCCTAACCCTAACCCTAACCCTAACCCTAACCCTAACCCTAACCCTAACCCTAACCCTAACCCTAACCCTAACCCTAACCCTAACCCTAACCCTAACCCTAACCCTAACCCTAACCCTAACCCTAACCCTAACCCTAACCCTAACCCTAACCCTAACCCTAACCCTAACCCTAACCCTAACCCTAACCCTAACCCTAACCCTAACCCTAACCCTAACCCTAACCCTAACCCTAACCCTAACCCTAACCCTAACCCTAACCCTAACCCTAACCCTAACCCTAACCCTAACCCTAACCCTAACCCTAACCCTAACCCTAACCCTAACCCTAACCCTAACCCTAACCCTAACCCTAACCCTAACCCTAACCCTAACCCTAACCCTAACCCTAACCCTAACCCTAACCCTAACCCCCTAACCCTAACCCTAACCCTAACCCTAACCCTAACCCTAACCCTAACCCTAACCCTAACCCTAACCCTAACCCTAACCCTAACCCTAACCCTAACCCTAACCCTAACCCTAACCCTAACCCTAACCCTAACCCTAACCCTAACCCTAACCCTAACCCTAACCCTAACCCTAACCCTAACCCTAACCCTAACCCTAACCCTAACCCTAACCCTAACCCTAACCCTAACCCTAACCCTAACCCTAACCCTAACCCTAACCCTAACCCTAACCCTAACCCTAACCCTAACCCTAACCCTAACCCTAACCCTAACCCTAACCCTAACCCTAACCCTAACCCTAACCCTAACCCTAACCCTAACCCTAACCCTAACCCTAACCCTAACCCTAACCCTAACCCTAACCCTAACCCTAACCCTAACCCTAACCCTAACCCTAACCCTAACCCTAACCCTAACCCTAACCCTAACCCTAACCCTAACCCTAACCCTAACCCTAACCCTAACCCTAACCTAACCCTAACCCTAACCCTAACCCTAACCCTAACCCTAACCCTAACCCTAACCCTAACCCTAACCCTAACCCTAACCCTAACCCTAACCCTAACCCTAACCCTAACCCTAACCCTAACCCTAACCCTAACCCTAACCCTAACCCTAACCCTAACCCTAACCCTAACCCTAACCCTAACCCTAACCCTAACCCTAACCCTAACCCTAACCCTAACCCTAACCCTAACCCTAACCCTAACCCTAACCCTAACCCTAACCCTAACCCTAACCCTAACCCTAACCCTAACCCTAACCCTAACCCTAACCCTAACCCTAACCCTAACCCTAACCCTAACCCTAACCCTAACCCTAACCCTAACCCTAACCCTAACCTAACCCTAACCCTAACCCTAACCCTAACCCTAACCCTAACCCTAACCCTAACCCTAACCCTAACCCTAACCCTAACCCTAACCCTAACCCTAACCCTAACCCTAACCCTAACCCTAACCCTAACCCTAACCCTAACCCTAACCCTAACCTAACCCTAACCCTAACCTAACCCTAACCCCTAACCCTAACCCTAACCCTAACCCTAACCCTAACCCTAACCCTAACCCTAACCCTAACCCTAACC
>CAAHFI011786704.1:0-12989 GCA_900893395.1 Euglena gracilis
TGCACATGAGCCTAACCTGACACCACCCTAAACATATGACCCCAAGCTGACTCGACCCTAACGTTTGGCCCCAG
Organism: Euglena gracilis; assembly: GCA_900893395.1. Taxonomy (NCBI): domain Eukaryota; phylum Euglenozoa; class Euglenophyceae; order Euglenales; family Euglenaceae; genus Euglena; species Euglena gracilis. The sequence continues at coordinate 75 of CAAHFI011786704.1, forward strand.
AAATGATTCGACCTGCAACATCACCCCAACCTGACACCACCCTAACGTACGAGCCCAGGCTGACTCCACCCTAACATGACACCCAACCTGACTCGACCTTGCACATCACCCCAACCTGACTCCACCCTAGCATATGACCCCAACTGGCGCGACCCCAACGTATGACCCCAACATGACTCAACCCTAAAACATGACCCCACCTGACTCCACCCTGACACATCACCCCACGCTGACTCCACCTTAACATGTCACCCCAACCTGACTCGACACACCCCAACCTGACTCCACCCTAACATATCACCCCACGCTGACTCCACCAAAACATTTCACCCAAACCTGACTCGACACTAGCCTATCACCCAACCTGACTCAACATACATACATACAGACAGACAAACAGACAGACGTACACACATACGCACAGACATACGTACAGCCACACATACATGCATACATGCATACATGCATATATACATACATACATACCAGGCAATTGCTTAAGCACTGACCGACCCCCCCCCCCCGGGGGGGGTGGGTGACTGGTTTTTTCAGAGTGACTGACTGGTTTTTGGCCCGGACCCCTCCCCCCCCCGGGGGGGGGGGTCGGCCAGGAGTGGGCAAAAGTGGCTTGAGTGACCCCGGCGCCGAAGGCGCCGGAAAATTTTTTTGGGCCTAAAATGGCCCAAAGTGACTGGAAAGTGGCCGTTTTTCTGAGTGGCCGTTTTTCTGAGTAGTGACTGGCTGGTTTTTTGAAAATGAGTGACTGACTGGTTTTTTAAAAAAAGTGGAGTGACCCCCCCTCCCTCCCCGGGGTCGGTAAGCAATTGTATGATACATACATATATACATACATACATACATACGTACGTACGTACGTACGTACATACATACATACATACATACATACATACATACATACATACATACATACATACATACAACATACATACATACATACATACATACATACATACATACATACATACATACATACATACATACATACATACATACATACATACATACACACAAACATACATGCATATATACATACATACATGCATACATACATACATACATACATACATGCATGTATGCATGCATGCATACATACATACGTACATACACATATACATGTGTATATGTACATATATACACGCACAAACACACACATATGTACCTATATATACATATAAACGCCCCCATTTATTCCCCCGAGCTTATAGGGATCTGGTTTGGTTGGTCAGCCGAAGGGGGGGGTATAAGTGGGGTGTCATGGGTCAAGAAATTGTTGGTGAAAAACCCTCCCCCCCAAAAAGACCCCGAAACCCCCCAAATTGACAATTTTCGGCAATTTGGTCAAATATGCCGTTTTTTTGATGATGAAGGGTCTCAAAAAGTTGCCTAAAATTCAGCTTTTGTGTGGTTTGCGCCGAAAAAAAATTGTCCCCAGCGGTTTTCGTTTTGTTCCCGGGGGGTTTATAAGCCAAGATTTGGTTGTTCGGCCTGATGGGGGTTGGTTTATAAGTGGGGGATGGGGTTTAATTGGGTGATGGTTAGGGGTAAAGGTTATGGCTGACATCTGGTCATTGTGTGCAGGGTGTGGGGCTGGGGTTCGACAAAAGGATGGTGTGCAGGGGGTGCCCCCCCGCTGGACCGGAGAGGGGGCTCGAACCCCGGGTCCGAACCGAGAATCGGCCACCTGGACCACGCCATGGTTTTAAGTGGGGGTGCCCCCCCCTGCTGGACTGCAGTAGGTGGTCCGACCCACCCTCCCCCCACCTGCCCTGACATCGAACCCTGGGTTGGACCAGATGGGGGGTTAGGTGGAGTGGGGCACTGGAGGGCGTTTTCTTGTGATTTCTGCAACAGGGCTTAGTAATTTTCGATCCCCAAATTGGTTCCCCGGGGGTGCCTGGTGGGACCCCATTCAAAAATATGTTCCTGAAATTTGTCTCCATCGGAAATGTCTGCATTCATCAAATTTTCTTGGTTTTTTCCCTCAAAGTTTGCTCATTTTCAGCTTCATCTTCCCCCCTTGCCATTGTTTTCTTTATGAATTCTCCATCAAGGAAAGCGGTTTTGGCTTGGACGTTGCAACCTTGAATGCCATTGGCATTGCTCCCTCCTCTACCCCCCATGGGGGCTTTGTTCTCACACGCCCTTGCCCTTATCCACCATTCCCCGGAAAAATGGGCCGTTCCCGTCAGCCAGCCGCCCGGCTGCGCGGCGAGGGCTGGTCAGGGATGGATGGGAAGCCCTTCGGTGTTGAGGTAGGTGGTAGGGGGGTGGTCCCGACCCCCCCCCTCCTGGGTAAACCCCCCAAAATAAGACCCACCTGAGGCAAAACACCCCTTTTTTGCTGACTTTTGGACATATTGCCCCTTTTTTTTGATGTGTTGGTGTTCCCCCCCCAAAAATGTTCAAAAAAAAATTCAAAAAATGAGCATTTTTGGATCGATTTTCAAAGAAAAATCAGATTTTTGACCGATTTCAACCCGATTTCCGGCCCTTTGCCCGTCCATGAAATCGAAAAATTTTCGGCCAGGGGGGTCCGACGGGGGGAATTTACATCCGCAATTTTTCCGCAATTTCCGCAATTTTTTACCATTTTTTTCGCAGAATTTTTTTTCCCACCACCGAAGATGGAAGATGCAATGAGTTCAAGCCATTCTTCAAATGGATTGACAGGTGCTATTGTGTTTTGTTGTTTTTCCCCCCAGTTTACCAATTTTTCTCACAATTGCACCACTGGTCACAGGATTGGGTGTGTCCCACCTGCGCAAAGAACATCAAGCATGTTGATTTTGCGCTAGCCTGCATCGACGTGGGTGTTGTGGTGAACCTCACCTGCATCGACGTGGTGTTTCGGTGAACCTCACAATTGTAAAATTTCTGTCCCCCCCAGCTGAAATGTTTTGCACCCGATATTAATTTTTCCGCAATTTTTCCGAATGCCTCCGATATCAATTATCGCCCACCCAGGTCCGACCCGCCCGTTTCCTCCGTCTCCGTGTCGGGGGGGGACCCGCAAGGCTTCCCATCCACCATGGGCTTGGTGGACCCTCCCAGCCAGTCCACTGCCGACCAGCTTCTTAGGCGCAATGACATAGAGGGGCGAGGGTAGTGGGAAGTCGGCCGACCGCCAAACTGGTCAACATCGTCGGTTTGCTACTACCGGTCAGCGACCACCCACTCCAACTGGTCAGTTTGCCGACTTTTAAAGCCCCCCCCATGATCAAACCAAAGTAGACGGGCAAACGGTGATTAAAAATATGGTCTCCGGCTCGCTCGAATCAGTCAGACACGGCCAGATGGGGCCAAATGCACCAAAAGAGAGAGCATCAAACCACAGAAGGTGGGCGGGGGTTCGTTTTTGGTATGCGACACTGCAGAAGGGACACAAACTGAACTGAAATCTATCCACCCGCACGCCCCCCCCCCCATCCACCCACGTTCTGCAAAAAACATTTTCTTGACATTTTCGACCAAATCGTTTGACTTGGTGTTACTGGGTGCCGAATCGTTTGACCTGGTGTTTCTGGTTAACAAAAGAACGACAATTTCAAAGCCTTTCCCAAGTCTAAAAAAAAAAAAAGATGTCTGGTATAAACCACTGGCCCGTCTAAACCTCACATCGTTGTTCCTCAAACTGGCGGTTTTCAAAAAAAAGGTTAGGCCTAACCCTGACCCGGGGTCGTACTCCCTCGAGGAAAACCGACAGGGGAGAAGGACACCGAGGGCGAAGCACAAAGACCTTGTGAGGCCATGCTTGCTCGCCGGCGGTGTTTGGATTGTTTTGGTGCGTTGGGTTAGGAGTCCCTGCTTAGTGCCGCCTCGCCGGAGTTGGCTGACGATGCTGCTCCGAAGTGGCGACCTGACTTCTTGCCCCTGGGCCCCCCCCTCAGCCCCCTGGCCCCCATTTTCTGACCGAGGGCTTTTGAAGACAAATTTCTTTTATGGGTGGGGGGGTCGGGCTCACAAGGTCCCTCGGTGTTCCTTCCTCCCTGGTCGGTTTTCCTCGAGGGAGTACGAGACACCTCGGGCTCCGCACTTTTGCCCTTTGTGAGGCCAGATTGTGCACTGAAATTAGGGGGGCCAGGGCATTTTCCAGGGCTCCTTGGACACCCAGTCGCTGATAGTGGGATGTAAAAGCCTCCGCCCCCTCCACTGGCCAATTTCACAAACTTCTTGGGCAGAAAGGCCCAATTTTTTGAGTAAACCAACACCTGCCCTCTGGTGGAGTGGGCCCCCCACACCTGAGGGGTCACCCCATACTTGGCCAAAAAATCTTTTGTGATAGAAGCAACAGTGTCAGCACTAATGGCCCTGAAGGGGGTTTTTTAATGAAATCAGAGGGGGGCCCCCAGTCTGACGAATGAACGTGTAGCAGCCACATAAGACATCATTGAATGAAAGGGGCTTATTTGTGGACATTGGGGAATGGACACCACCCTTTCCCACTTGTGAAACTTTTGGCCTTTACGCTTAATTTTTATATAGGGTGCCCTACCCAACACACTGGTGGTTCGATTGACTTGTGCCCAGTCAGAGGATCGATATAAACAGAGAATTCGTGAGCAAAAAAATCAGCTTGGTACGCAATGTACAAATATCAGTGGGCATGTGCGCCTTTGCCAGCCCCAGGAGGATTGGGATTCCCAAAATGCCCCATACTTCTCCAGGTTTTGGTTCCAAAGCCTTTGCAGGGGGTCAATAGGGTGTGGAATCTCAGCCCACCAAACCCAGGAATCAAAAGCACAGCACTATATGCATTACGGGCTTGGGCCTTGGAGAATTGAAATAATTGTATTAAAGCGTCAGCCACTTGGTCAGTGCTGGCTTCAGGGGGGGGGGCACCCCCATGTGTTCCAAAATTACCCACAGAAGTGCAAAGGCACTCTGATAACGCTTTAAACTGGGGTTTCTCCCCAGGAAATCTTCAATGGTTTAACCTGAATTTGTTTCCCCTCCAAAATTTGCCTGAGCAAATCATGCAAAGCAGGGGCCACCTGGGGTGGCATTTGTTCCCCCTGCAATTGGTGAACATACCCCTGTAGGGGGTGATTTTCAGGCAGGGGGTCCCTGGAACTTTTCATTTTTATTAATGGGGCCACCATGTGGCTGAATCCCAGTAAGGGGTGACCATCAAAATTTTGGTCTGGGGAAATATTTTCAACCTGGGCAGAAATTTTTGGATTATTGACCAGGGGGGGTTTGCATAAAGATCCCCCATGTTGTCCAGTGGACACTGTAATGCATTCACTGCTGTGGCCTCCCAATGGGGCCACCTGGCCACAAATTTGGGCAGTTTTTTGTTGCCTGGGGAAGCAAACAATTTGTTTCCAGATTTATGAAATTTTGGAATTGCTCTCTTAACCATTGAAAAAAGTTGGGGGTTTAAAGAATAATCCCCCCTGTCCATTTCCCATCTGCTTATGGGTCTGCTAGGCATTCCTTGGAAGGCACCCAGTTGACTTGGAGGTTTACTTGGTGCTGCATGCACCATTTGAAAATGGTCTTAGCATTTTGTTGAAGGGGTCCTTTCTGCCCCCCCCTTTGGTCAGGTAATAGTAAATTACCTGGTTGTCCACAGACAAAGAAACTGTTTCCCCATGTTTTGCTCAAGCCTTTCACTGTGTTTATTGCTGCACTGAGCTCCTTTACATTGATGTGCAAAATGGAGTCTTTTCTCCAAAATTCCTGCACAATTTCTCCTGTGTGGATGTCCAGCCCCCCCAGGCATGGGCAGGGTGGACTTTTTCACATTGATTTTGAACCCAGAATCCAGCAAATCTTTAACAACTCTGTTCAGGTGACTTTACAAATGTTTTGGGTGGGGGCCACCAGCAAAATGTCGTCCAGGTAAATAAAGACCTGGATGCCCTTTTTCTCCACAATTTTTCGAATGTTTTCATGACTGACATGAAAATTTGGGCATTACATTTAGCCCAAGCAGCCTGTCTGAAATCCCAGGTCTGCCCCCCCACCTGATGCCTTAAAAATGGCCTTAGGCCTGGACTTACTGGAATATGGAAATAGGCATCCTTCAGGTCTATTTTTGCTCCCCAAGTGGCCCTTTTCCAAAACTGGAAAAATGTTGCTGGATATGATCCAGCTTGAAAGGTTTTACTTGAAACTGCTGATTTTTTCTCTGCAGTCGCTGATCATTCTCCATTTGGTTGTTCCTCCGTCTGGTTTCGAAATTAGAAACCATGGGATCAAATGCTGGATTTCTGAATCCCAAACTCGTTTTATTGAGCCAGTTTTTTCGTAATCCAACAGGATTTTTTCTGCCTGGTTCAGGTCCAGGTTGGCTCTGGGTTTTGGGTGGGTGGACAATTTTGGGGGATTTACCCAGGGGGGTTGAATTCCATTTTTGATCAATTGACATGTTGCTGGGGGGGATTTTTTTACCACCATTTTAGACTTTTCTGAAGTCTCTGGTACAGTGGGGTGTCTCACCATTTTTTCTCCACGGAATTTATTTTTCCCAATTGGATGATTTTCTGGGTTGTCGAAGGGCAATTAGGAATCAGCCAACTCCGGGGAAAAAAGGCACTAAGCAGGGACTCCTAACCCACGCACCAAAACAATCCAAACACCGCCGGCGAGCAAGGCATGGCCTCACAAGGGCAAAGTGCGGAGCCCGAGGTGTCGGAGGGGGTCCGGGAGCGCCTTGGAGTGCCTGCCTGGCGTGGACAGAACTTTGGGGGGGGGGAAGGGGCCTTTGTGGGCCTTCTGGTTGCCCCAGGAGGGGACGTTTGGCGAGTGGCTTTTTCGAAATTGCCGGTCGAAGTGCCCAGGGCACCAAATCAAAAGCATGGGTGGGACGGTCTGGGGCACCAAACCGTGGGGAGCACAGTGCAGGTTGACAAGAATTCTCTCTGGAGACTGATTTTCTCCAGCATTTTTTGGGATGTGTCCTGCTTTTTTACCTTGATGCTGAAGCCACCTCCTGGCTTTGGCCTGGGGGGTTGTGGGGTCGCCCTCGGTCATTTGAAATTCAAATCTTTTTCCTGCGACGTTGACTTTCCAGTAAATGCAATTCAACCGCCGTGTGCCAAATAAAAATGGGGCTTTAATATATTTTTGTCAATTTTGTTCACAAAAAAATCTCAAAAATGCCGATAATGGGAGCTTTTGAGATTTGAGGATCAAAACAATTTTTCCAAACTGCACTGCCCAAATTCAGAACAGCAACGGTCCCCCGTGCTGTAGCCTGACCAGTAGCCTGACTCTGTGGCCAACCGACAATCTCAACAATATAAACAGAGCTCCTGTCCAAAAGCACCGCGCCCGAGGGCAGCTCACAACGGGCGTCACATCCAAGAGACGCTGGCAACATTTGACGTCGGAGAGGCTGGAGCACACCTTCTCACAGAACAAACGTCCTTCGGGTGTTGGGGGCAAAGTGCGGGCTCTGGACAAACTAAGGACCCTCTCCTAACCTATAGGCTATTCACTTTGGGGACCCGGAAATAAGGTCACATTGATAATCCGCGGGTGCCCCGGGCGGGGGGGGGGCGGGGGGGTCTGGGGGGTCTTTGCTTATACTCTAAAAAGATAAGAGCTCAGCGACCAGGGTTGTGACGTAGAGCTGAGCTCTTTGGGAGACCACCCCGGAGGCCTGGCGGGCCGGCGGCTCGGCCCGGTGGCCCGGCCCGGCGGCCCGGCTCGGCAGCCGGCCCGGTGGCCTGGCGGCCCGGCATTGGTCACGATGGCCATCCTGCGTCATGGTGGCCATCATGGGTCACGATGGCCATTATGAGTCATAGCCATCATGGGTCATGATGGGCATCATTGGTCAGGATGGCCATCACAGGTCATGATGGCCATCATTGGGTCATGATCGACAATCCTCAACAACATTAAAAGAGCTCCTGTCCAAAAGCACCGCGCCCGAGGGCAGTTCACAACGGGCGTCACATCCAAGAGACGCTGGCAACATTTGACGTCGGAGAGGCTGGAACACACCTTCTCGAAGATCAACGTCCTTCGGGTGCAGGCGCTGCACCTCCTGGTTGGGGACAGGGTTTTTTTAAGACCGGGGGGGGGGAGTGGTCGGCACCCACCCACCCACCCCCGGGGTGGGGCCCCGAGGGGGTCATGGGGACCCACCCACTTTTGCCTGAAAATGGCCAAAATGCTAAAAATAGCACCTGTTTCAAATTTTCGGCACCCTGGCCGAAAAAGAATTATCCACCCTCCCCCGGGGGAGGGGTCCAAGGCTAAAACAACCCCTGGTTGGGAACCACCCAGAAGATCTGGAGATTGTCTTCACGGGGCGCACTGCTACTTTTGCCGGCAAAATCTGCCTCTCCTTCACTCCTCCGCATCACCTGGGAATGTAGGAGGAGGAATAGACAACACACGCAACCGCACTCAGCAGCACACAGACACACACCAAAGCTTCCGCGACATACCAGTGCTGACGAACCCCAGCCCTCCGGGGGTGTTTCGGCGGTCACTGTCCCGCTGAAAAATAAAGCAGTCGGTTGCTTTCGGGACCAAAATCAATCACTCTGGCCACGCCCAAAATCAATGGATTTTGACCATTTCCTCAAAATATTCTGGTGCCCCCGGCGTTGGTTGGCAGACTCAATCAGGGTGGGGGGTTGGCCTTCCCTTCAATTGAGCTGGGGTGTGCAAGACATCCCAGCTTCCAAAAAAAAAAACACTTCCAAAAAACCAACGAAATATGTCAAAATAACACGCACGTGACAAACGTTGACAGACTCCTGGCAACCTGGTCTGCACCGTTTTGTTTTAAAACCTGTCTTCTTTCAGAATTGTCGACTCTTCAGCAAAAACCAATCCCCCTGTCACAATTTTGTCAGCCAGCAAATAGTTTGCCCCAGACCACCATGTTTCAGGTGCCGCAACCGATCTGGACCGTGACCCGGGGGGGGGGTGGCCAGACCCCTCGTCAGTGGAATGGGCCGGTGTGGGATGGGCGGTCCACGCCCTTCATTTTCAGCATGCAGCGCAGACAAAATTTTGGACCTCAAATTGACCACTCCTCCCAAAGTGGGTCTGGACGAGCCACCTTTCCCCTCCCCCCAGGGCTGAGCGGTGGGTGACTCAGGAAAAACCCCATCCCAGCACGTTGAATAAGAAATGGCAAGCAAAAGCGCCGTATTTTGGCAAAAACTGGTCGTGGAAGAAGTGGAAAGCCAAAGCACTCTGTCGAGGTCTAAGGCCGCAAAAGTGCTGCCAGGCAGCTGAAGCGTGGTGGGCCAAGTTTGCACGTAAGGAGGAGGGGGGCCAAGCGCCCTGGAGGGGCTAAGCACACGGGGGGGGGGGGGCGGGGAGGTACACATGGCAACAGCCGAACAACAGGCAGGGCCACCCATATGATGCACAAGCCACTTCCTGTCACACCGGGGAGGGGTCCTGAGGTGCCCCAACTTTTCTTTGATTAAAATTGGCCCAAAACAGCCGAAAATAAATGGCGGCCGTCAAATGCAGCCAGGACGGCCGGCCCAATGCACAGCCACCAAACATCAGCAGTCACATCAACGCCAATCGGTCAGTCAGTGGATAGAGAAACAAATACATGTCAACGGCGAGGCACCTGTAACCCAACCCCTGAGCTCGCACACAGTTTGCAAAACAAAACCAACTGAAAGCCAAGCTGGCCAAGAGCACTGACACTTTGGCAGCTTTGCAGTCAAAAGCACTCAAACCAAGCATTTTGGCTGCCTTGCAACCAGCCAAAAGCACGGTCAGAGGAGGCCCACTGCTGCGGGAAGCCTTCAAAGAAGTTGAAAGACAAAGCACTCTGGCGACGTCTAAGGCCGCAAAACTGCTGCCAGGCAGCTGAAGCGCGGTAGCGGGAGAGGCAGGGCAGCTTCGGAATCTGGGGCAAGGCAAGGAAGCGTGCCAGTGCGGCCGAAGGGGGGGAGGGGAGGCCAAGGGGCTACGGCGGCCAAGGCACGGCCATAGCCAGAAAGCGGTGACGCTCCCGGCTGCATTTTCCGTCCACTTTGTTTGTGGGATCGTAAATGCCTCGCCGGGACATCCTACATTTGTTGCGGTGGCATTGGGCTGCAAAAAAAAGCAGACCCAAAAAAAGGTTGGGTGAAAAGCGAATGGAACAACGTGCCAAAAAAGAGTGTGCTTGCACAAGCCTTCCATAAAAAATTCCCCAAAAATAAGCCAGAATACCCCACCCAGAACACCTGACCAAACCTTTGCCCTCCCTTGGTGCGGGCACCAGCGGTGGGTTGCCAAATCCCTCAGCCATCTTCTCAGCACTGCCCGCCCGCTCGCACCCGTTCTCCCGCATCCGCTCCCGTTCGTTCGTCCACTCCTGCGCCGCCCGGCCGCTGCTGCTTCCCGGCAGCGCACAAACCAAAAAATCATAATCAAAACAGCAAACCCGGTTGCACAGAGGGTTCGGAAACCTTCAACTCCACAACAAGCACCATTGCCGTCGCACGTGACACGGGTGTGACTTCGGTGTGCTCTCAAACCCTCCACATCCTTACACCGGAGAACAACATCGCCACTGGAGGGAAGCAATCATTGGCAGGTTTGGAAACGGGAAGCAGCCGCAGCAGCGTAATTGGACCCGAAGTGGTGCCGCATGGTGGAGTGGCAGTACGTGAATGCAGAGGGGGCAAAAGACAATAACTCAAATCTTCCGCAAACAACAGAGCGGGGTTTGTGCCCCACTTGGAACTGGCTGCGGAAGCCGGGAAAATTCCCAGTCACGCCCAGCCTTGGAAACCCCACTACTCGCCTTCCGGCACGGAGGGGGGGATTTGGTGCTAAAAAAAATGGGGCTGAATTCAGCGGTGGTTTTGCAGCCACGTGGAAAAAAAGCCGGAAAAAGAATTGGCGAGGCTTCCTAAAACCAGGCAATTGGAGATATATGTGACAACGTGCCCGTCAAATCTGGATTGTTAGTCTCAGAAATTACAAACTCACAACCTTAATTTCAGACCTCAAACTGAAAAAAAGCTTCCTCTTTGGCACCCTCGTTTGTTTCATTTATGCAAAAAAATGGTGCAAAATCTTCTAATTGTAGAGAACTTTGGTGGCCTCACCCAAACATTTTTTTTGGCCAAAATGCATAAATTGCCCTAAAAATTTGGACGAGCAGATTTATCTCCGACCATACAAAAATGAAAATCCCAAAACCTCCCCAGCATGTGACACCTGAGGTCCGAACCCACACACCCTTCAGGGTTGGAGGATTGGGGGGAACAGCCTGTTTCAGGGTTTGGACCCTTGCAGTTCAGCGGGACACAGAAATGGAACTAAAATGGAAATGACACCCAGCTTCAAAAAGGCGAAATGAATTGTTGCGACATTAAATGGCCATTTCCGCGAGTTCTCCGCTCACCACCGCCTTCCCACTCTGAAAAATGGAAATCCGACAGCCACTTCCTTTGGTCACATGGCACCCCCCACACCCAAAATAACACTGCCCAATTTTTTGGCCATAAAAATCAGCGCCCTTGGAAATACGAGAAAGGAGTGGTGGGGAGAAGGCCACACCCTCCCCCCCACCAGGCTGGGGGTGGGGGAGAGGGTGGTCCACCCCCACCCCAGGTTTTGGCCATTCTTTCTTGGTGCAAACACCTCCCACTGTATTGCCAATTAGTGCAATTATTCTTCGGTTTTCAGGGAGTTGATTGTCGGTTGTGTTGGCATGGTTAATTTTTTCTCCCACAAATCACTCGCATTTTTCGCCCCCCCCAAAAAAACACAAAAGCATCAGCAGTTCAATATGTTTGCACGCTGTTACAAAAAAAAGTAAACAAAATTTTCAAAAAAATTCAAAAAAAAACAACAGCTGGAAAAACTTTCCAGAGCCTTGAACTTTTATAAAAAAATCTCTGTTAAAAATCTGCCTGTGAAAAAAGTAGGGTATCCCCTTGGGGCAAAGCAAATGCCATTTCACACAAGCATAACACACACCTTGGGCGCCGCGTCTGGGGGGGCATATTGCTGCCGGTGCATGCCCGCCTCTCCCGCTTCGCCAACTCCGCGGCGCAGCTGCCTTTTGGCAACCTCACCGCCCATTGCCCACCGTGACCCCAGATGATGGGGGTGGTGTGCGACGGGAACCATTCTACACCCACACAACGTTTCCCCCCGGTGCCCCTCTTCCCTTGCCTCCTTACGTCTGTGCACCCTTACTCGCGGGGCTGCCCACCCAACACTGGAGGGAACCGGCGCCATATCCATTGAACCGCTTCCCACCGGGTCTCAACCCATACTGTCCCCACATACACCCAGCCACAGCCGAGCAACAGGCAGGGCTACCCAGATGATGCACAACGCCACTTCCTGCCACGGGGGAGGGGTCTGAGTGCCCAACTTTTCTTTGATTAAAATTGGCCCATCAAACAGCCGAAAATAAATGCGGCCGTCAAATGCAGCCAGGACTGGCTGGCCCAATGCCACGCCACCAAACATCAGCAGGCACATCAACGCCAATCGTCAGTCAGTGGATGGAAACAAATGTATGTCAACGGCGAGGCACCTGTAATCAAACCCCTGACTCGCACACAGTTTGCAAAAAAAACCAACTGAAAGCCAAGCTGGCCAAGAGCACTGACAATTTGGCAGCTTTGCAGTCAAAAGCACTGAAACACAAAGCATTTTGGCTGCCTTGCAACCAGCCAAAAGCACGGTCAGAGGAGGCCCACTGCTGCGGGAAGCCTTCAAAGAAGTGGAAAGCCAAGCACTCTGGCAAGGTCTAAGGCCGCAAAACTGCTTCCATCCAGCTGAAGCGCGGTAGCGAGAGAGGCAGGGCTGCTTCAGAACCTGGGCAAGGCAAGGAAGCGGCCAGTGCGGCCGAAGGGGGGGGGGAGGGAATGAGGCAAGGGGGCTACGGCGGCCAAAGCACGGCCATAGCCAGAAAGCGGTGACGCTCCGGCTGCCTTTTCCGTCCACTTT
>CAAHFI011787085.1:0-15662 GCA_900893395.1 Euglena gracilis
CTTCTTCTTTCTCTTCTTCTTCTTGGTTATCTTGCTTTCAGTTCTCATTCTCTGTTCCAGGTGGCCATTGAAGGCAATTTCATGGGTTTCACTGAACGGCTAGATGACGAGTTCATTAAAGCACTGCAGTTTACAGATCCTCACACCCAGGTGTCTCCTGCAGCATTGCCGACATCATCATTATCAGCGGCCACAGGAGCTGCATAATATTTTTGCTGTCTATTGTTAACAACTCGAACATTTCAAGAGGATTTGCTTTTTCCTGTCCGTCATTGGAGGAGGTTCTCAAGCATTTGTACCTTGTTTCCATAAACATCCCGAAATATTGGCGGCATTTGTGACACAAGCAAATGAAAAAGGTTCGAGCAACAAGAAAGATTAAGAGGAAGGAGCCACACAAATTATATGGGGCCAATATTTTGAGAATTTGGGCATTCATCCACAGGTTGGACCCGGGGGGGGAGGGGAGGGGAGGGGACAGGTCCCCCCAAGGGGCAGGGGTTAGGTGAGTGGATACCCCAGGTTTGCAAGGTTTATTTTCGCCATGAAGCCCGAAAAAAGCCAAAAATTGAAAAAAACTTTGCCCCCAAATTGATTCCCAAAAAGTGGTTCCCCGGACTCCCCTCCCCCTCTCTTGGTCTTAAAGAGAATCCCTGGACAAGGCGCTGGAAATTCTTTAGGCAGTTTTTTTTCCACGTTTGTGGTCCGTTTCCCTTACAACCCAAGAGTGGCCATTGATTAACTGGTTTCCAGAAAGAGTGACTGACTAATTTTTCGAAGAGTAAAGGGGCCACCCTTCCCACAGCCTGGTCGGGGATCGATAAAAAATTGGACGGGAGGGTTCCGGATTCCGGATTCCCCATCCATTTGGTTTTTGGTACATTTGGAATCGGGAAATCCTGGCAAAAAGACACCACGGAATTGGAGTGTTTTAAGGAGGCACTCAGGTGATATCGGTCCAGATCAGTCAAATTTGCTTAATCACTGGCCAAATCAAAATTGCTTAAGCACTGGCCGACCCCCCCCCCCCCCCGGGGGGTGGGTGATTGGTTTTTTCGGAGTGACTGACTGGTTTTTGGCCCACCCCTCCCCCCCGGGGGGGGGGTCGACAAAAAAACCACCAAGTGGCCCGGCACCGAAGGCGCCGGAAAATTTTTTTGGCTTTTTTATTATGTTTTTGGTCCTTTGGATCCCAGAGTGGCCGACCCTCGGGGGGGGGGGGGTAGTGACTGACTGGTTTCCTGAAAAAAAGTGACTGACTGGTTTTTCGGAAAGTGGAGTGACCCCCCGGGGGGTCGGTAAAAAATTGTATGTCCAGATCAGGCTTGTGCTTAGTCGGGTGGCCCACCCAATGGGGGGGGTGCTAGGGGCAGGCACCCAAGTGCACCCATCTGACCCCGGGGGGGGGTAGTCCGGCGCCGAAGGTGCCGGGGGCCCGGAAAAGGCTATTTTCAATGAAAATTTCTGGTCCCCCGACCCCCCCCCTGGGGAATGTGCCTGCACACTAGGGCAGGCACCGTAAAGCACCCACCACCCCCCCCCCCCTCAGTCGGTAAGCACAAGCCTGGTCAGAATGATGTGATGCCTCTTTCCGATGGAACGCCCTTTTACAAAACTGTCTGACTGGATGCTTTCAATGATTTTTGTGTGTTGCATTTTTATTTTTATGTTGTCTGTTGTTCTGGGTTGTGTTGTCCACAGGCTACGTGGAACGGCTGGCAGATGAGCCTTACATGATGGACGTCCTTGAACGGGTTTTCATTACTACAAGTCCCGCGACCTGCAGAAACACGCTGCCCGGATGGCAGCAAGGATTTTGGATCATTTGTATTACCGCAGGTGTGCATTGAAAGTGGCCCATGTCAAACCCTGGGATTGTGTTTCAGACTGTGGCACTGGCAAAATTGGATGGGCGGTCCGCAACTGAATTCCTCAGGCAAAACGATCACGTCAAGATGTTGGCGAGCAGCGGATTCAGACAGACCAGCGGCGCCGCAAGTTGAAGAAGCAGGATGAGGAAGAGGAGGGCAAGAACCTGTGATGATTGAAGGGCTTTGATTTTTGATGGCAAGATGGGTGATGAGCAATCTCTTTTAAAACCGTCGCACCCATACCATTGCTTAACACCTGTCCCCCTGTGGGGGGTTATCCCTGGGAGGTTTTTACAAGTGGGACCGACCACGGCTCACCCCCCGTCGCTGCCTCACATTTCATCTTTTTTTTGTGTTCACCAAAAAAAAGTTGTGTTCACCAACGTCTTTTGAACACACTAAGTGGATGTCTGGTCCGGACCATATATTCCCTTAACACCTGTGTGACCCTCTCCCGGGGGTTTTGAGAATGGGTGGGCAGGTTGGGGCCTGGGAAAAGTGCCCACCCCCCCCCCCCGGGACACTCAGTAAACCTAAACCCCCGCAGGTCTTCAATTTCGATTCCGGCGCGTCGCCCGACCGGCTTGAATTCCCAGGGACACAGGTGCTTGGGGAAGAAGAGGACTCTGGCCGCCGCCGAGGCTGCCGCCCAGGCAGAGGCGGAGGGTGGCGAAGGGGAGCAGGAGGTGTGGAGGGGTGGGCCAGGCTCCCCAAGGCTGAATTTCAAAGGGTGGCCAACCCCACCTCGGGGCTGGGTTCGATGCAAGAAGGGTGCCCGGTTTTAGGTGGGGGATGCCCCTCCTTGATGGCCGCACCACCCTTCGGACTGACAAGGCTGTACGGGATTCCCCTATCCGTGGTTGGGAAGCCTGTCGGTGGAAGGTTGTGGGGGCAGGCATGCCTGGGCAGGCACTACAAGGCACTCCCGATCCGACCCCCCCCCCGGGGGGGGGAGGTAGGGCACAGGTCCAAAATTGCCCTAACACAGACCCTGGGGCCAAAAATGGCCTATTTTCATTGTGCCTGGGCAGGCCGAAATCCAAATCCGGAGCCAGAAATGGCCTATTTTCAAAGGAATGTGCAGGCTGAAATCCGACCCCCCCCCCGGGGGGGGGTAGTGCCTGCCTGGGCAGGCACCCCAAGGCGCTCCGGACCCCCCGGGTTGGTAAAAATAAACAGCCTGGTAGGGGGGGTAAGGTGGTTGGGGGGTCTGACCCCCCCCCCCAGGTGTTGGGAGGGGGTGTCTGGACCCCCATCCCCTTCCGGTGCTGTGCGCTGGAGAATGAGCAAAAAAGCCTTTTCCCCTCGCTCTCGAGGGTATCGCCCATTTTTTGATGTTTTGGTGTTTTCCACATAAAAAATGTTCAAAAATTTCAAAAAGGAGCATTTTTCAAAGAGAAAATCAGGGATTTTCCAACAATTTTGGCGTGGTAGTTGGAGGGGACCCCACCCCTGGGAGGGGGTTCCAACCAGCCAGCACCTTCCAGCCGGGCTGCGGACCCCCCCCCCCCCCAGGGGTCTGCTGAAATAAAGTTCGGACCAGCCTGGCCAAGCCGGGCTGGACCAAAAAATTCGGCGCAAAGCGTCGAAATTTTTGGAAAAGAGGGTCAGAAATGGCCAAAGACAGCCATTTTGGGGTCGTTTTGGAGGGTTCACCTCCAAATTTTGCTGAAAAATGGGTATTTTTTGGGTACCTGCCAGGTCCGGCTCCGAGCCGGCCAGACCCCCCCCCTCCTGGACCCCCACCCTCGGGGGGGGGGGTCCACCCAGCACCTTTTTCCAGCCGGCCCGCCCATGTCAGCTTCAAGGTAGGAGGGGGGTCCGACCCACCCCTTTCCTTCGTGCTGGGGGGGGGGGTCCGACCCCCCCCAATGCTTCCCATACGTCCCTGGGAGGGTCGACCCCCACCTGGAGGTGGGGAGTCGTAAATGGTAGAAGCAGGAAGTGCATAATTGAGGATAATTGCAGAAACAGGATCAGAGGATGTTGTGGTTGCCGAGGTAGGCAATCAAGTCCTGAGCTTTGTAAAACATTGTTGTGCTGTTTTTGCGATGAAAGTACATTTTTTCTTGCAAACTTTTCATTTATTCCACCTATTTTCACACCACCTGTTGTTCCCTATCTCTGATTTTTTTTTAAACAGAATGTCAGGGAAGCAGTGCCTGAGTTGCAGGAATTTCAGAAGCCCAAAAGTTTGTTGAAACGCCTTACGACATCCCATTTGTTGTGGTGTGCTCGTTTTCTCCAGGATTATGAAGAGACGGCCGATGGAAGGCGTGTGGTGAAGATCACCCAGCAGCCATGGTGGGTGGTGAGTGGCAGCCTCTCTGACTCTATGAACAAGTGCATGGCCACTATTCTCAAATACGGGGATGAAAAGGTCTGTTATTTTTTGTGCTGTTCGGTTGAAGTCAAACAAAAAAAACGAACATTGGGAATCACCTTAAACAAGTTGAAAAACACATTTTTTGATGTTTTGGGTGATTGGCCCCGGTCAAGGATGCCAGATTTTTTTCCCCAAAGTGGACCCGGTTTAAAAGTGTGGGCATTTTTTTGACCATTTTTCTTGTTAATTTTTCGTTGAGTGTACTGGGGCAAGAATTTTTTTACATAAAGGGTGCCTGGTCTGTCTTACCGTCTGAAAGCCTTCTCCCCAACTTTGTCAGACAATGCTAACGGGGGGGGGGGGCGCACACGGTGGTTTGGTGCCCATTTCCACCCCGACCACTGTTGCTCAGGCCAAAGCCCGGGCCCTCATGTGCAAGGTGTACCACCTCGCCCTGCACGACCAGTACACCCAGGCCCGAGACATCATCCTCATGTCTCACATCCACGAGATCGTTGCCTCCGCCAGCCCCACCTTCCAGATTCTGTTCAACCGCGCTCTGGCACAGATGGGAATGGCTGCTTTCCGCCTTGGTGTGCGTTGGTTTATTTGCCTTGGGAAACACATGGGGGCGGCCTAGAGGTCTCGAGGGCAGAAAAATTAATTAATATAAAAATATAAAAAGGTATACAAATAAAGCAGAAAACATGAATGAAGGTCTGCATGCATCATTAAATTCCACACTGAAGCACACTTTATGGTATCACCAATGTCTTCAAAAAGATTTTCACGATAACTGCAGGATCCTGACAAGCATCCACATCCAGAAAAGAAAATTACAAAAAGAACACCGACACATTTTGTTCCGCTGGTGATCAGAAACCCACATTTCGAATAAAGAGGACGCTAGCTGGCCAAAACCCTGCTGGTTGCTTTTTTTTATAATTTCTTTCTGGCTGAACGAATTGATGGTGCAGCTGGTGGAAGGCAGCAGACATCTTTTTCTGAGAACGGATGGTGCAGTTGTTTCCGAGCCACTGGGGGCGTCGGTTGCAGTGTGCCGTGCCCTTGGTTTGGGTAGGGGTGGTGCCGGAGGACGAGCCTCTCAAAGAATTGGAAGGGTTCGACATGCTCCCACACCTGAATGATGCGTGTGTGGGAGTGTGGGTGCTGGGCTAGCTTTGTCCGTGTTCCGTTCAGTCCCCCCCACTTCCACCAAAAATTGTGCCATCCGCTGTTGCGGCCAGGCGTGTCAACAGGCTTCCTTCCCCACCCAGCCCAAAAAAAAACTGCCCATCGCAAGCTGGTAGCAAAAATTGGCAACAGGGAGGTGCATTTGCTTCTTTTGCCTTCTTTTTGGGAAGAAATGAACCCGATGTGATGGCGATGATTCTCCCCCAAGTTTATTCACTCCGAGTCTGCTTTCTTGCCTATTTTTTCAAAAACAGTTTTTGATTTGATTTTTTTTTGCCAAGCGAATTGGTGGTCTGGCTGGAGGGGAATTGGCGGTGCAGCCAGGTGGCTGGCCCTGATAAGCCACAAGGATGTCTGGATTAAGCACGTTTCGGCTGACGGCCTTGGGTGATTTCAGCTCCACCGCTGAGTGGCACAAATGAAAAGCGGGGCAGCCAGGGGATGGGGGGATGGGGCGAGACTGCCGCAGGGTGGTGGCAGCTGTGGGGATGGATGATGATTTGAAACTTGCCTGTTTGGCTGATGCGCTGATGCTTGCTTGTGTATTGCTGACGGTGCGGTTGTTTCTGAGCCACTGGGGTGTCGGTTGCAGTGTGCCGTGCCCTTGGTTTGGGTAGGGGTGGTGCCGAAGGACGAGCCTCTCAAAGAATTGGAAGGGTTCGACATGCTCCACACCTGAATGATGCGTGTGTGGGAGTGTGGGTGCTGGGCTAGCTTTGTCCGTGGTTCCGTTCAGTCCCCCCACTTCCACCAAAATTGTGCCATCCGCTGTTGCGGCCAGGCGTGTCAACAGGCTTCCTTCCCCCACCCAGCCCAAAAAAAACTGCCCATCGCAAGCTGGTAGCAAAAATTGGCAACAGGGAGGTGCATTTGCTTTCTTTTGCCTTCTTTTTGGGAAGAAATGAACCCGATGTGATGGCGATGATTCTCCCCAAGTTTATACACTCCGAGTCTCTTTCTTGCCTATTTTTCAAAACAGTTTTTGAATTGATTTTTTTTTGCCAAGCGAATTGTGGTCTGGCTGGGGGCAGGGCAGCAGGGCCACCAGGGGAATTGGCGGTGCAGCCAGGTGGCTGGCCCTGATAAGCCACAAGGATGTCTGGATTAAGCACGTTTCGGCTGACGGCCTTGGGTGATTTCAGCTCCACCGCTGAGTGGCACAAATGAAAAGCGGGGGCAGCCAGGGGATGGGGGGATGGGGCGAGACTGCCGCAGGGTGGTGGCAGCTGTGGGGATGGATGATGATTTGAAACTTGCCTGTTTGGCTGATGCGTTGATGCTTGCTTGTGTGTTGCTGACGGTGCGGTTGTTTCCGAGCCACTGGGGCGTCGGTTGCAGTGTGCCGTGCCCTTGGTTTGGGTAGGGTGGTGCCGAAGGACGAGCCTCTCAAAGAATTGGAAGGGTTCGACATGCTCCCACACCTGAATGATGCGTGTGTGGGAGTGTGGGTGCTGGCTAGCTTTGTCCGTGGTTCCGTTCAGTCCCCCCACTTCCACCAAAAATTGTGCCGTCCGCTGTTGCGGCCAGGCGTGTCAACAGGCTTCCTTCCCCCACCCAGCCCAAAAAAAACTGCCCATCGCAAGCTGGTAGCAAAAATTGGCAACAGGGAGGTGCATTTGCTTTCTTTTGCCTTCTTTTTGGGAAGAAATGAACCCGATGTGATGGCGATGATTCTCCCCCAAGTTTATACACTCCGAGTCTCCTTTCTTGCCTATTTTTTCAAAACAGTTTTTGAATTGATTTTTTTTTGCCAAGCGAATTGGTGGTCTGGCTGGGGGCAGGCAGCAGGGCCACCAGGGGGAATTGGCGGTGCAGCCAGGTGGCTGGCCCTGATAAGCCACAAGGATGTCTGGATTAAGCACGTTTCGGCTGACGGCCTTGGGTGATTTCAGCTCCACCGCTGAGTGGCACAAATGAAAGCGGGGCAGCCAGGGGATGGGGGATGGGCGAGACTGCCGCAGGGTGGTGGCAGCTGTGGGGATGGATGATGATTTGAAACTTGCCTGTTTGGCTGATGCGCTGATGCTTGCTTGTGTGTTGCTGACGGTGCGGTTGTTTCTGAGCCACTGGGGGCGTCGGTTGCAGTGTGCCGTGCCCTTGGTTTGGGGTAGGGGTGGTGCCGAAGGACGAGCCTCTCAAAGAATTGGAAGGGTTCGACATGCTCCCACACCTGAATGATGCGTGTGTGGGAGTGTGGGTGCTGGCTAGCTTTGTCCGTGGTTCCGTTCAGTCCCCCCCACTTCCACCAAAAATTGTGCCGTCCGCTGTTGCGGCCAGGCGTGTCAACAGGCTTCCTTCCCCCACCCAGCCCCAAAAAAAACTGCCCATCGCAAGCTGGTAGCAAAAATTGGCAACAGGGAGGTGCATTTGCTTTCTTTTGCCTTCTTTTTGGGAAGAAATGAACCCGATGTTGATGCGATGATTCTCCCCCAAGTTTATACACTCCGAGTCTGCTTTCTTGCCTATTTTTTCAAAAACAGTTTTTGAATTGATTTTTTTTTGCCAAGCGAATTGGTGGTCTGGCTGGGGGCAGGGCAGCAGGGCCACCAGGGGGAATTGGCGGTGCAGCCAGGTGGCTGGCCCTGATAAGCCACAAGGATGTCTGGATTAAGCACGTTTCGGCTGACGGCCTTGGGTGATTTCAGCTCCACCGCTGAGTGGCACAAATGAAAAGCGGGGGCAGCCAGGGATGGGGGGATGGGGCGAGACTGCCGCAGGGTGGTGGCAGCTGTGGGGATGGATGATGATTTGAAACTTGCCTGTTTGGCTGATGCGCTGATGCTTGCTTGTGTGTTGCTGACGGTGCGGTTGTTTCTGAGCCACTGGGGGCGTCGGTTGCAGTGTGCCGTGCCCTTGGTTTGGGGTAGGGGTGGTGCCGAAGGACGAGCCTCTCAAAGAATTGGAAGGGTTCGACATGCTCCCACGCCTGAATGATGCGTGTGTGGGAGTGTGGGTGCTGGGCTAGCTTTGTCCGTGGTTCCGTTCAGTCCCCCCCACTTCCACCAAAAATTGTGCCATCCGCTGTTGCGGCCAGGCGTGTCAACAGGCTTCCTTCCCCCACCCAGCCCAAAAAAACTGCCCATCGCAAGCTGGTAGCAAAAATTGGCAACAGGAGGTGCATTTGCTTTCTTTTGCCTTCTTTTTGGGAAGAAATGAACCCGATGTGATGGCGATGATTCTCCCCCAAGTTTATTCACTCCGAGTCTGCTTTCTTGCCTATTTTTTCAAAAACAGTTTTTGAATTGATTTTTTTTGCCAAGCGAATTGGTGGTCTGGCTGGGGGCAGGGCAGCAGGGCCACCAGGGGGAATTGGCGGTGCAGCCAGGTGGCTGGCCCTGATAAGCCACAAGGATGTCTGGATTAAGCACGTTTCGGCTGACGGCCTTGGGTGATTTCAGCTCCACCGCTGAGTGGCACAAATGAAGCGGGGGCAGCCAGGGATGGGGGATGGGGCGAGACTGCCGCAGGGTGGTGGCAGCTGTGGGGATGGATGATGATTTGAAACTTGCCTGTTTGGCTGATGCGCTGATGCTTGCTTGTGTGTTGCTGACGGTGCGGTTGTTTCCGAGCCACTGGGGTCGGTTGCAGTGTGCCGTGCCCTTGGTTTGGGGTAGGGGTGGTGCCGAAGGACGAGCCTCTCAAAGAATTGGAAGGGTTCGACATGCTCCCACACCTGAATGATGCGTGTGTGGGAGTGTGGGTGCTGGCTAGCTTTGTCCGTGGTTCCGTTCAGTCCCCCCCACTTCCACCAAAAATTGTGCCGTCCGCTGTTGCGGCCAGGCGTGTCAACAGGTTCCTTCCCCCACCCAGCCCCCCAAAAAAACTGCCCATCGCAAGCTGGTAGCAAAAATTGGCAACAGGGAGGTGCATTTGCTTTCTTTTGCCTTTTTTGGGAAGAAATGAACCCGATGTGATGGCGATGATTCTCCCCAAGTTTATACACTCCGAGTCTGCTTTCTTGCCTATTTTTTCAAAACAGTTTTTGAATTTTTTTTTTTGCCAAGCGAATTGGTGGTCTGGCTGGGGGCAGGGCAGCAGGGCCACCAGGGGGAATTGGCGGTGCAGCCAGGTGGCTGGCCCTGATAAGCCACAAGGATGTCTGGATTAAGCACGTTTCGGCTGACGGCCTTGGGTGATTTCAGCTCCACCGCTGAGTGGCACAAATGAAAAGCGGGGGCAGCCAGGGATGGGGGATGGGGCGAGACTGCCGCAGGGTGGTGGCAGCTGTGGGATGGATGATGATTTGAAACTTGCCTGTTTGGCTGATGCGCTGATGCTTGCTTGTGTGTTGCTGACGGTGCGGTTGTTTCTGAGCCACTGGGGGCGTCGGTTGCAGTGTGCCGTGCCCTTGGTTTGGGGTAGGGGTGGTGCCGAAGGACGAGCCTCTCAAAGAATTGGAAGGGTTCGACATGCTCCCACACCTGAATGATGCGTGTGTGGGAGTGTGGGTGCTGGGCTAGCTTTGTCCGTGGTTCCGTTCAGTCCCCCCCACTTCCACCAAAAATTGTGCCATCCGCTGTTGCGGCCAGGCGTGTCAACAGGCTTCCTTCCCCACCCAGCCCCAAAAAAAACTGCCCATCGCAAGCTGGTAGCAAAAATTGGCAACAGGGAGGTGCATTTGCTTTCTTTTGCCTTCTTTTGGGAAGAAATGAACCCGATGTGATGGCGATGATTCTCCCCCAAGTTTATACACTCCGAGCTCTTTCTTGCCTATTTTTTTCAAAACAGTTTTTGAATTGATTTTTTTTTGCCAAGGAATTGGTGGTCTGGCTGGGGGCAGGGCAGCAGGGCCACCAGGGGAATTGGCGGTGCAGCCAGGTGGCTGGCCCTGATAAGCCACAAGGATGTCTGGATTAAGCACGTTTCGGCTGACGGCCTTGGGTGATTTCAGCTCCACCGCTGAGTGGCACAAATGAAAGCGGGGCAGCCAGGGGATGGGGGGATGGGGCGAGACTGCCGCAGGGTGGTGGCAGCTGTGGGGATGGATGATGATTTGAAACTTGCCTGTTTGGCTGATGCGCTGATGCTTGCTTGTGTGTTGCTGACGGTGCGGTTGTTTCTGAGCCACTGGGCGTCGTTGCAGTGTGCCGTGCCCTTGGTTTGGGGTAGGGGTGGTGCCGAAGGACGAGCCTCTCAAAGAATTGGAAGGGTTCGACATGCTCCCACACCTGAATGATGCGTGTGTGGAGTGTGGGTGCTGGGCTAGCTTTGTCCGTGGTTCCGTTCAGTCCCCCCCACTTCCACCAAAAATTGTGCCGTCCGCTGTTGCGGCCAGGCGTGTCAACAGGCTTCCTTCCCCACCCAGCCCAAAAAAAACTGCCCATCGCAAGCTGGTAGCAAAAATTGGCAACAGGGAGGTGCATTTGCTTTCTTTTGCCTTCTTTTTGGGAAAGAAATGAACCCGACGTGATGGCGATGATTCTCCCCCAAGTTTATTCACTCCGAGTCTGCTTTCTTGCCTATTTTTTCAAAACAGTTTTTGAATTGATTTTTTTTTTGCCAAGCGAATTGGTGGTCTGGCTGGGGGCAGGGCAGCAGGGCCACCAGGGGGAATTGGCGGTGCAGCCAGGTGGCTGGCCCTGATAAGCCACAAGGATGTCTGGATTAAGCACGTTTCGGCTGACGGCCTTGGGTGATTTCAGCTGAGTGCACAAATGAAAAGCGGGGCAGCCAGGATGGGGGGATGGGGCGAGACTGCCGCAGGGTGGTGGCAGCTGTGGGATGGATGATGATTTGAACTTGCCTGTTTGGCTGATGCGCTGATGCTTGCTTGTGTATTGCTGACGGGTGCGGTTGTTTCTGAGCCACTGGGCGTCGGTTGCAGTGTGCCGTGCCCTTGGTTTGGGTAGGGGTGGTGCCGAAGGACGAGCCTCTCAAAGAATTGGAAGGTTCGACAATGCTCCCACACCTGAATGATGCGTGTGTGGGAGTGGGGTGCTGGGCTAGCTTTGTCCGTGGTTCCGTTCAGTCCCCCCCACTTCCACCAAAAAAGTGCCATCCGCTGTTGCGGCCAGCGCGTGTCAACAGGCTTCCTTCCCCACCCAGCCCCCCAAAAAAACTGCCCATCGCAAGCTGGTAGCAAAAATTGGCAACAGGAGAGGTGCATTTGCTTTCTTTTGCCTTCTTTTTGGGAAGAAATGAACCCGACGTGTTGGCGATGATTTCTCCCCAAGTTTATCACTCCGAGTCTGATTCTGCCTATTTTTTCAAAACAGTTTTTGAATTGATTTTTTTTTGCCAAGGGAATTGGTGGTCTGGCTGGGGGCAGGGCAGCAGGGCCACCAGGGGGAATTGGCGGTGCAGCCAGGTGGCTGGCCCTGATAAGCCACAAGGATGTCTGGATTAAGCACGTTTCGGCTGACGCCTTGGGTGATTTCAGCTCCACCGCTGAGTGGCACAAATGAAAAGCGGGGGCAGCCAGGGGATGGGGATGGGCGAGACTGCCGCAGGGTGGTGGCAGCTGTGGGATGGATGATGATTTGAAACTTGCCTGTTTGGCTGATGCGCTGATGCTTGCTTGTGTTGCTGACGGTGCGGTTGTTCTGAGCCACTGGGCGTCGGTTGCAGTGTGCCGTGCCCTTGGTTTGGGTAGGGTGGTGCCGAAGGACGAGCCTCTCAAAGAATGGAAGGGTTCGACATGCTCCCACGCCTGAATGATGCGTGTGTGGGAGTTGTGGGGTGCTGGGCTAGCTTTGTCCGTGGTTCCGTTCAGTCCCCCCACTTCCACCAAAAATTGTGCCATCGCTTGTTGCGGCCAGGCGTGTCAACAGGCTTCCTTCCCCCACCCAGCCCAAAAAAAAACTGCCCATCGCAAGCTGCTGGTGTAGCAGCAAAAATTGGCAACAGGAGGTGCATTTGCTTTCTTTTGCCTTCTTTTTGGGAAGAAATGAACCCGATGTGATGGCGATGATTCTCCCCCAAGTTTATTCACTCCGAGTCTGCTTTCTTGCCTATTTTTTCAAAAACAGTTTTTGAATTGATTTTTTTTTGCCAACGAATTGGTGGTCTGGCTGGGGGCAGGGGCAGCAGGGCCACCAGGGGGAATTGGCGGTGCAGCCAGGTGGCTGGCCCTGATAAGCCACAAGGATGTCTGGATTAAGCACGTTTCGGCTGACGGCCTTGGGTGATTTCAGCTCCACCGCTAGTGGCACAAAGGGGCAGCCAGGGGATGGGGGATGGGGCGAGACTGCCGCAGGGTGGTGGCAGCTGTGGGGATGGATGATGATTTGAAACTTGCCTGTTTGGCTGATGCGCTGATTGCGTGATGCCTGTGTGTGGTTCTGTGTGCTGACGGTGCGGTTGTTTCTGAGCCACTGGGCGTCGGTGCAGTGTGCCGTGCCCTTGGTTTGGGGTAGGTGGTGCCGAAGGACGAGCCTCTCAAAGAATTGGAAAGGGTTCGACATTCCCACACCTGAATGATGCGTGTGTGGGAGTGTGGGTGCTGGTGGCTAGCTTTGTCCGTGGTTCCGTTCAGTCCCCCCCACTTCCACCAAAAATTGTGCCATCCGCTGTTGCGGCCAGGCGTGTCAACAGGCTTCCTTCCCCCACCCAGCCCCAAAAAAAAACTGCCCATCGCAAGCTGGTAGCAAAAATTGGCAACAGGGAGGTGCATTTGCTTTCTTTTGCCTTCTTTTTGGGAGAAATGAACCCGATGTGATGGCGATGATTCTCCCCCAAGTTTTATTCACTCCGAGTCTCCTTTCTTGCCTATTTTTCAAAAACAGTTTTTGAATTGATTTTTTTTTGCCAAGCGAATTGGTGGTCTGGCTGGGGGCAGGGCAGCAGGGCCACCAGGGGGAATTGGCGGTGCAGCCAGGTGGCTGGCCCTGATAAGCCACAAGGATGTCTGGATTAAGCACGTTTCGGCTGACGGCCTTGGGTGATTTCAGCTCCACCGCTGAGTGGCACAAATGAAAGCGGGGCAGCCAGGGGATGGGGGGATGGGGCGAGACTGCCGCAGGGTGGTGGCAGCTGTGGGGATGGATGATGATTTGAAACTTGCCTGTTTGGCTGATGCGCTGATGCTTGCTTGTGTGTTGCTGACGGTGCGGTTGTTTCTGAGCACTGGGCGTCGGTTGCAGTGTGCCGTGCCCTTGTTTGGGGTAGGGTGGTGCCGAAGGACGAGCCTCTCAAAGAATTGGAAGGGTTCGACATGCTCCCACACCTGAATGATGCGTGTGTGGGAGTGTGGGTGCTGGGCTAGCTTTGTCCGTGTTCCGTTCAGTCCCCCCACTTCACCAAAAATTGTGCCGTCCGCTGTTGCGGCCAGGCGTGTCAACAGGCTTCCTTCCCCCCACCCCCCCAAAAAACTGCCCATCGCAAGCTGGTAGCAAAAATTGGCAACAGGGAGGTGCATTTGCTTTCTTTTGCCTTCTTTTTGGGAAGAAATGAACCCGATGTGATGGCGATGATTCTCCCCCAAGTTTATTCACTCCGAGTCTGCTTTCTTGCCTATTTTTTCAAAACAGTTTTTGAATTGATTTTTTTTTGCCAAGCGAATTGGTGGTCTGGCTGGGCAGGGGAATTGGCGTGCAGCCAGGTGGCTGGCCCTGATAAGCCACAAGGATGTCTGGATTAAGCACGTTTCGGCTGACGGCCTTGGGTGATTTCAGCTCCACCGCTGAGTGGCACAAATGAAAAGGGGCAGCCAGGGGATGGGGGGATGGGCGAGACTGCCGCAGTGGTGGCAGCTGTGGGGATGGATGATGATTTGAAACTGCCTGTTTGGCTGATGCGCTGATGCTTGCTTGTGTGTTGCTGACGGTGCGGTTGTTTCCGAGCCACTGGGGGCGTCGGCTGCAGTGTGCCGTGCCCTGGTTTGGGGTAGGGGTGGTGCCGAGGACGAGCCTCTCAAAGAATTGGAAGGGTTCGACATGCTCCCACACCTGAATGATGCGTGTGTGGGAGTGTGGGTGCTGGCTAGCTTTGTCCGTGGTTCCGTTCAGTCCCCCCCACTTCCACCAAAAATTGTGCCGTCCGCTGTTGCGGCCAGGCGTGTCAAACAGGTTTCCTTCCCCACCCAGCCCCCAAAAAAACTGCCCATCGCAAGCTGGTAGCAAAAATTGGCAACAGGGAGGTGCATTTGCTTTCTTTTGCCTTCTTTTGGGAAGAAATGAACCCGATGTGATGGCGATGATTCTCCCCCAAGTTTATTCACTCCGAGTCTCCTTTCTTGCCTATTTTTCAAACAGTTTTGTTGAATTTTTTTTTTTGCCAAGCGAATTGGTGGTCTGGCTGGGGCAGGGCAGCAGGGCCACCAGGGGAATTGCGGTGCAGCCAGGTGGCTGGCCCTTGATAAGCCACAAGGATGTCTGGATTAAGCACGTTTCGGCTGACGGCCTTGGGTGATTTCAGCTCCACCGCTGAGTGGCACAAATGAAAAGCGGGGCAGCCAGGGATGGATGGGGCGAGACTGCCGCAGGGTGGTGGCAGCTGTGGGGATGGATGATGATTTGAAACTTGCCTGTTTGGCTGATGCGCTGATGCTTGCTTGTGTGTTGCTGACGGTGCGGTTGTTTCTGAGCACTGGGGGCGTCGGTTGCAGTGTGCCGTGCCCTTGGTTTGGGTAGGGGTGGTGCCGAAGGACGAGCCTCTCAAAGAATTGGAAGGGTTCGACATGCTCCCACACCTGAATGATGCGTGTGTGGGAGGTGGGTGCTGGGCTAGCTTTGTCCGTGGTTCCGTTCAGTCCCCCCCACTTCCACCAAAATTGTGCCATCCGCTGTTGCGGCCAGGCGTGTCAACAGGCTTCCTTCCCCCACCCAGCCCAAAAAACTGCCCATCGCAGCGCAGTGGTAGCAAAATTGGTAACAGGAGGTGCATTTGCTTTTTTTGCCTTCTTTTTGGGAAAAATGAACCCGAGTGATGGCGATGATTCTCCCCCAAGTTTATACACTCCGAGTCTGCTTTCTTGCCTATTTTTTCAAAAACAGTTTTTGAATTGATTTTTTTTTGCCAAGGGAATTGGTGGTCTGGCTGGGGGCAGGCAGCAGGGCCACCAGGGGGAATTGGCGGTGCAGCCAGGTGGCTGGCCCTGATAAGCCACAAGGATGTCTGGATTAAGCACGTTTCGGCTGACGCCTTGGGTGATTTCAGCTCCACCGCTGAGTGGCACAAAGGGCAGGCCCAAGGGGATGGGGGATGGGCGAGACTGCCGCAGGTTGGCAGCTGTGGGATGGATGATGATTTGAAACTTGCCTGTTTGGCTGATGCGCTGATGCTTGCTTGTGTATTGCTGAGCGGTGCGGTTGTTTCGAGCCACTGGGCGTCGT
>CAAHFI011788656.1:0-11101 GCA_900893395.1 Euglena gracilis
ACACACACACACACACACACACACACACACACACACACACACATGTTCTTTCGCAAGCAGTGCCAGGCTGGGGAGCTCCAGGCGGGACGCCAGCCAGGCTGCCTCCTTCACCTGGCGAGCCGTCCGACGACGAATGCGTTCGCGCCGGCCCATCGCCTCCTGCAACTGCCGCCGGCGTTCCAGTTGTTCCTGTGTGTCAGTCATCAAAATACCCCAATCCTAGCCCCCCCCCCCAAGCTGTTTCCAAGCAAAGTTTAAAACCACCAAAGATTTTGTGTCGGCAGGAAAAATGGCCATGAGTGTGAACTTTCGAATGTCCACCAGTAACAGAAAGCATTTGTGTGGCCTTCGCTCATTCGGTTCCGGAGGTGGTGGTATTAAGGAAGAATCTGGCGTGTTGATCAAAGACCCTGATCAAGGACCAGGCAGCAGGATCAGAATAGCACCGCCAAAGGGAAAAACATCGGTCCACGCACCTCCTTCCTCTGCTGGGCAGCAGCGGCAAGGGCCCGTTGCCGCTTCGCTTCCGCGAGGCACACGGCTCGGCGGTTGCGGTCGATCTGAAGGGTGGCATGGCAATGCTGCTGTGGTTTTGGGCGTGCCCCTCCGGGCACATCGCTCATCCCATCCCTCATCCGACAGCTCTCCGATGGCTGTCATTGTGTCTCTGAGCAAACCACCAAGGTTCGGGGGTGGTCCCAGAGAATAACCACCCCCCAAATGCTACCCCCCCCCCCGAGGACTGACTTCGGCCGCCCAAATAATAACCCCCCCCTCCGGCAGGTGTGAAGACAAAAGAGAAAAAAAGAGGGGAAAATCACTCAAATGGTGAAATTGGTGCAGAAAGTATGCCAAATAAGCACCCATTTTTCCAAAAGCCCCCCAAATGCCAAAAAATTGACCATTGGAGCCTGCGGAGGGTTTTTTGGGTCAACTTTTTGACTTCGGAAATTTTGCCCAAATAATAAATCCCCCAAAATAAAAACCCCCTGGACCCCGACTTTGAGCGTCCACAATAAACCGGGGGGGTTTATCATCTGGGGGGGGGGGGAGTGTGGCAGGGGCCAAACAAAAGTCTGTGGGTGGTGGATGGGTGGGCGATCCCCCACCCCATCGTGGTGGGGGGGTCCGACGGCAATCCTTCCCGTACTTGTGGGGAATGGTTCGCTTGCAGCAATGGCAGTGACTTGAATGGTGGAGGTTACCTGCATGGACGTGGCAACCCGAGTTGTATGGGGCTGAAGAACGTTTGCGAATATTTGAGATGTGCCAGTTGAGAGCGGCTCGTCTCGCACCGTGGGGTTGCGTCTGGCACACCTCCCATTGCACGGCGCGCCGCCACTCCTGCCGCGCCTCATCCGGTGTACTCACCAGTTCTTCCAGATCGTCGGTGGACCGCACCGCAATCGTTCCATCCTGCGTTGCCGACGACGCGGCCTCTCGTCGAATCCCGGGGGAGGGGTGCAACCTTCCTCAAATAAAATTGGTTGGAACCCCAAAACTTCTTTTATAAATGCACCGGAAAATGCGTCCATGGCCAATTCAGCCAGACTAGGGGAGAAAGCACACAATTCATAAATATGATTCCGTGCGTCAAAGAATGTGTGTTTTAAAGGAGTTGGAACAATAACATTCTTGGGGAAGGAGTTGAGCCCACCCAGCCCTTGCTACTGGAACCACAACTGAAGAGTCGCATAATGCTTCCTCCTCGTGGAGGTTTTCAAAACCGTAAGCTTTCTGGAATAAGCAACTGCAATGGGCTATTGGTGTTTCTTTCCACTGGGATCCTTGATTGTCTATTGAGCCGATTAATCCAGCGGGGCGGGGGTGTTCAAAAAAATTTGCTGACTCAGTGCATCAAAAACTTTGCAGTTAATACAGTCTCCTTCAAATGGAATTAATATTCAATAGAATCAACCTGAGACGACTTGTGGGAACTTATGTGGTTGATTATTATTTTCATCCATCAAGAATAGAAGCCAGGTGGCACTCATAATGGCAAGCACAATATGCCACACAACCTGCCCGGTGGATTTGCCATATGTGACTTCGTGATCACCAAGCTGCATATCCGGTTGGGCAGCCCCTGCCTCCCGAACAGCGCGGCCCCTGTGCTGGCGCTCCGCCACCGGCGGATGAGGCTGCCAAAGTGTTTGGGTCGCTGCCGGCTGTCTGTCATCGGCCGCACCAGGCGGAATTGGACCAAGCCTGGGGACCGAATGCATCTGACATCAATTTTGTTGGAAACTTAAAAGATGTGTTTCCTTCGTTTCGGTCTTAAAATCCCCTCCCCCAGGAGCTGGATGCGTTGAGGTACCGCCCAGGAGGCAACCCCTCCCCCGCTCCCCGGTGCGATCGGCCTCTCCCTACAATTCAGCCTGGACCTCACCTGGCAGCGCCTCTGGGATGGACCCGGTCCGGCTGGTGGGGCACGGGGACCGCTCCGCCCGCTCCGCCGGCACGTCTTTCGGCACCGCCTCCGGGACGCTGAGGCGAGGGGGCAGAACACCCGCCGGGCTCTCGGCGGGGTCGATTGCCTCGTCCGGCACCGCCTCCGATCCGCCACAGCCAAGGCTGTACGAGAAGGCCCGGCGGAGGGTCGGCCACAAACGCCATCCACCATCGGGTTTCGGGGATACCCGTCCAGCCCTGGCCACGGCTGCTGACGTGGCTGCCGCCGTCGCCGCGGGGGGTGGCTTCGGCTGCGGGTGGGAGCGGGGTGCGGGGGCACAGGTCGGCGGCGGCCATCTCCTCCACCTCCGCCGCTTCAGAGAGGCTCGCAGAGGGGAGGACCTCAGCTTCCACTCCCTGGGACAAGAGAGAGGCGGGAGGCCTGAAAGGGGTTCCGGGTTGGGTTGGGTTTCTGGCAGCAAAAAGCACCTTTTATTCGTGATGTCACCTGATGTTACCTGTTCCTTTTTTTTTGAAGGGAAACTGAGGTGAGGGGTACAGGCAGAGAGGTCATGGCAAGCACTGGAGGCAGTGAAATTTACCTGATAATCAGTATCTTACGTGCAAAAATGATGGAAATTATCTCTGTTACTCTCATTTTTGAAAAGCCGAGACCAGAAAATGGTGCAAATGTCAGTGTTTCTGGATTCCCAAAAAATACTTAATTTTAGAACCGATCGGCGATAATGCGGCATTCTTTTCGAAATTATGCGGGATTATGCGCCAATATGCAGGATTATTTGGGAGTGTGCACAAAAAAAATGTATAAAAACAGGACTATCGGAATTTAAAAAAATGGGAGGTTGTTCTGTATCACAGTCATCTGGGCTTTAGAAACACATGTTTGCCTCCCTTCCCAGAACCAGAGTGTGGATGTTATTCACAAACCCACTACCACTTCCTTAGAGGGGAGGCTGGTTTTGGGGGAGGCTGGTTGGAGAAAAGGCTGCAAGGGGTAGGGGGTCTGGCCATTCCCGAAACTGGCGTCTGGGCGCCAACGGAGTTTTCAAAAGAATTTTGAAGCTGTTTTGCGAAACAAAAATCAGCTCTGGAAAGAGGGGAAAAAATTGAAAATGTGAAAAAAAAACTAAAAAAAAATAAGCACAATCAAAAACTCACCCAAAAAAAAACCAAAATCTGAGAAAAATACAAACAAACACGGAAGACTTGAGGTAAAAATGCGACTTTTTGCATCTCCAACAGAAGAAAATGATTCGCAACTTTGGCTTTTGGTGAAAGAGGGGTGGGTGCGTTGGAAACCAGGTTTTGTGTACCTAATGGTGCCATGCTGCAGCAGATGAGGGCGGCCCAGGCCAAGACCGGCCGGCGGCCCGGCGGCCTGGTCCGGCCAGGCCTGGCCTAGCCCAAGCGCGCAACTGGCCATGGCAGTCTACCCGAGGCGCTAGAGGGTCCTAAGGACTTTATTTTAGGTCCTCAGTTCATTTCCTTTTGATTCCTACCATTTTGGAGATGTTTTGAAATTTTCGATTTTTTTGACCGGAAAATGGCGCAAAAACAGCTAATCAAAATAGGCTGAAACAATACAAAATGCGCCATATCGAGGGTGAGCTGTGCTATACGGGGGATAAAGGGTCCAAGGAGTTTATTTCAGGTCCCCAATGGTTTCTTTTGGTTTCCCAACATTTTGGAGATATTTTAATTTTTTGATTTTTTTGACCCAAAAATGGCCCGAAAACGGCCATTTTTGGCGTGTTCGGGCCATTTTTGTACAAAATGGCCAAAATCAGCCGAGAAATGGCCGTAACTCGGGTTAGGCGGGGAGTTGGGGGGAAAATAAACCATGGTTGTAGTATACGGCATTCCAAGGGCTTCAGTTTTGGTTTCTGGGCATTTCCTTTGATTTGCTTTGTTTTGAAAAAAATGGTTTTCTGGCCCCCCAAAAAACGGCCCCCCCCCCAAAAAAAACAAAAAAGGTCGCAAAAGCGCGCCGGAACACAGGCCAGGAGTGTCGGCTGCCAAAATGGCGAACGGGGGGCGATGGAGGGCCTCCGGGGGCACATTTTGTCAGACCGACACTTCCGGAAATAATGTACGTTTTCTCAAGATATTTTCGAAAAAATCGATTTTGACAGAAAATTTCCCCCCAGCGAAATGGCAGAGTCGGAACTGGGGGGGGGTGGCAAATCCAACCCAGTTTGGATCCCTCAGCGTGAATAACTCGGGCCTGGCGAGGAGTTGGGGGTCAAACGGAGGTGATTCGGAAACTCGGGATCCAATCGCTCGCAACTGCAAAAAAAAATTCCCAGAACGGGGCCGGGATCATGGTGATAATCCGTGATTTTCATCACCTACCCAGGGGGGGGGGTTCCCCCCCTTTTCCCCGGTGGTAAGCTTCGCTCTTAATCCAAAGAGATAAGAGCTCAGCGACCCCCAACATATGGGGAGGAATAGTCTGCTTCCCTTGACACCTGAGGGGGGGGGTGTTGAGACCCCCTCGATGTCACCCACCTAAACCAAAACCAAGGGCTTACCATGCATCCCTGCACGAGGACCAACTTTGACTGCCCAAATAATAACCCTCCTCTTGCACTATAAGGAGCCAACAAAAACGAAGCAGAAGACCATCAGAAACATTGGAAAAATAAAAAAACGATGAAATTGGATCAGAATGAGGATGAAAAGGAGCAATTAAGGCCAGTTGTAGCGCTTTTGCGGTCAATTTTGACCTTGATGATCATGTGGGACTGTGCGGGATTGATGCGCAAAAAAGCACATTTTTGGAAGAATTGCGCAAAAAAGCACATTTTTGGAAGAATTGCGCAAAAAAGCACATTTTTGGAAGAATTGCGCAAAAATGTTTAAAATCAGAAAGAAAAGGTGCAAAAAAATAATCAAAATGCAAAAATCACCCAAAATATGCAGAAATGGAACCAAATTCACAAGAATTGTTCAGAGTTATGGAGAAAATATCGGCTTCAAAAAAAATGGAAATTTTCAAAAAAAAAATACAAAAAAAATTGCTAAAATGGTCAAAAAATGCGAAAATTGGGTAAAGAAGAAGGGGGGGGGGCGCCAAGAAGCAAAAAAAAAGTGATAAAAGTCGAAAAATGAGCAAAATTAAAAAAAAGTGAAAACATGAGCAAAAAAAATGTGTTTGCGAAATGTGTAAAATGTGAAACGTGTTTCGCCCCACCTGTCTTCCAAACCTTTTCTTTTTGCATTTTCCCAAAAAGCAACTCATATGTTATTGTGCATTTTGCATTCTCCCCCACCCCTGCATGAAAGTTACCTTATAGCCCAAGTCCTTTTTTAAAAATATGCCCAAGGTGGAGCTGCATGGGTGTACAGTGAGTGGACAGAGCTGTAGACACTATTTGGACAAAATTGTTCAAACTTTTGGACAAAGATATAAAGATATATCTGTCCCTGCATCTCATACACCCCCTGAGTAAAAGATGTGTGCAAATTGTTCATACAAAGAGTGAATTTGGAAAAAATGAAAAAAATGTCAATAACTCTGTTCAAAATTTTCAACAACTCTGACCAAAGGCCCCAAGAAGCCCTCAAAGAATCCGACTTTTGGTTGTGTCATGTCTTAACACAGGCAAATTGCATTGAAAGAGACAAGTGTGTTTGGTTCAGCAAACAAACTGATCCCCGGGACCCCTACACGTTTGTTGGTGTGCCCCCACACGCACCTGTGCACTTTTGTTGGTGTTTCTTTTTGGTGAACTTTTGAAGAAAAAAATTAAATCGATCTCTGTTGGAACATCCTTGGAATTTGGAACAGAAAACATGCAATGCCAAACCCCAGGACACACACCGCCCGCAGCTCGGGCTCACCAGGGGAAACAGCAAAAGGGAGCAAAAACGGCAGTAAAGGTCCCTTTCCTTTGCCGCTTTTTTGTGTTTTTTTTTTTACTTCTGGGGGGAAGGTCCCGGGGGTTTCGCCGTGCGGAGCCCGTTTCCATACCCCTAAAAACACCATTTTTTGCCAAAGTCTCCGGGGTCACACAGCCAAAAACAGAATTTTGCTCTTTTTTAGCACTCTCTTGTTGCCGTATTTTCAAACCCCCCGGAGCCACACAGCCGAAATGAAAATTTTCGGAAATTTGCCCAAATGCGCAAATCAACACAAAAAAGCTTAAGTATGAATTAAGCCGCCTAAGCCCCATTTACAACTGGTTGCCGGGTGCCCGGCAACCAGTGCATGCCTGCACCTGCAACAAAAAAAAACTGAATGAGTTGGGCTGAGGTTTACATACATCATCCAGGGAGGCGTTGGGGATGGTGTACGTTGGTCGAGGGTTCAGGCCAGGTTGGCTGGTCCGGAATCTCTGCGCCTGGGAGCTGTAGGCTGGGGGTTGCGGCACCAAGCAGCGTCTGGTTAGGCTGGAGCCAAAGCGTCGCATGTGGGGTGACTGGGTACAGACCCCAATGGCCTGAGTCGTAAGGAAACAAAACAAATCAAAGCTAAACCCCACATAAGCACATGCAGACATACATACACACAGTGTGCCAAAAAGCTTATAGCCCCTCGAGTTTTGTGGGTGGGTACTCAACCCCAAGCCCCAAAGCCTCACCCCAATATTGACCACCTCGCCCCCTTGCTTGGCTGTAGTTTGAGTGGTAAACGAGAAGGGTCACGGTTGAAAATTTTGACTCTCACACAACTGGCCTCAGGGTTGCACAAACCTCTGTGGCACAGCTGGCTGAGGTGGGGCAGGGCCGTGCAAGTGTGCACACACCATCACCACAGCCCATGAGCTAACATAACCTTTGGGGCTTGGGGTTGAGTGCCCACCCACAAAACTCGAGGGGCAATAAAAACCTTTTTGGCACACTGTACACCATCCATCCATCCATCCATCCATCCATCCATCCATCCATCCATCCATCCATCCATCCATCCATCCATCCATCCATCCATACACTCACTCTACACTTATGCACTCTCTTAAACTCAACCCACAAAAATGCTTTCCTAGCTATAAAACAATACACTTTAATAGAAATAAGGCTGTTTCTACAAACTTTGGTTTCCACAAAGAAACACACACTGTTTTATTCACCAATCTCTTGCCTGCAACACCTGCATCAAAAATGCCTCCTTAAACATTACACCCACTTTTCTCAATCCCTTCCGCAAATTTATTTGAATGATCAATCCTTGCTGTTGAAATGATGAAATGAAGCCATCGTGGCAGAGGAACATACACACGCCTGTGGCTGATTTTGGGCAAGAGTTCGGCCGG
The DNA here is from genome assembly GCA_900893395.1 of Euglena gracilis. Lineage (NCBI taxonomy): Eukaryota > Euglenozoa > Euglenophyceae > Euglenales > Euglenaceae > Euglena > Euglena gracilis. The sequence continues at coordinate 7,668 of CAAHFI011788656.1, forward strand.
AGGGGGTGTGTCGCTCCATTGCTGGGACCACTGCCTCATTGGTAGGCTTCGGAGGGAGACCAACGGAGGGATCCCATCGCGGCACTTGGCGGGGAGGCTGTGAAACGCCAGGAGGAGAACGTGGCTTGCCGTGGGATGGGCTTCCAGCGATCCCATTTGGGAAACGAAGGTTTTCACTCGTCTCTGCCTGGGCACTGGGTAGATGAGCATCCCTGGTGCATTTCCAGTGCTGTGGGCATGACAAATAAAACACCCAAATTATTCTTGGTAGCAAAAGTTCAATGACGCAGAATCCTGGCAGAAAGGAGAAGGAAGAATGAATGGGGAAAGCAAATGGGGGAAGCTCGGGGGCAAACAGTTGGACATTGCCATCCACCCAGAGTTTATAACTGGGATTTCAAAAATCAGCTCAAAGGTCCTTCTGGGTTTCAAACGATCCACTCCACTGGCTGATATTTGCATCTGCCTGCACACTTGCAAGATGGGTTTGGGAAAATAATTGAAAGAGAAATGAAAAAGAATGAGAAGGCGGTGTTTCCGAGTCATTGGTCTTTCTTGCTCATAAATTTATCAATCCAATTGTCCAAAATATGCTTCTCTCGTGCGCTATCCAGCTGCAGAGCAAATGAGACATTAACACATGGCAGGAGCCAAATCGTGTGCGGAGTCTGTGAGGGATTATAATTGGCCCGCTCAGGCTTCCTGGGGACCGTAAACGTCGCCCCTGATGGATGCGCAACTCCACTTGGCTTCCAGTACAGCCATCTTGACAAATGGTGATGGAAGGAGACATTTCGTGGGGCGTAGCGTTGGTTGGGGCGATCAGAGGGATGCGCCGCCACATCGCCTGGATGCCTCGCAAAATGGACTGCACCGGGAGGGGGCAATGGACCATCACGTCCCGCACTCCCACACCTGCCGGTTCATGTGGAGGGCGTTGCGGCCCTCCTTGGCCACCACGGTGTCCAGCCTGCGGAAGAAGGTGGCAAAATATTTTTTTCCAATTGTTCCAGGTGGTGATCAACACTGCACCACCGCCAGGACATTCACAAGGCAGAGGCAGGGAGGAATAACAAACAACCAAGCCCAGGTCTGGCGAGGTCTGGCGTGGGCCTGGGGCTGAACCACTATTCAGCTGGCACCTGTTACGGCTTGTAAAGCTTTTTTGTCCTGGCATATTCATACACACATTCTGGTGGGCAGCCTGACCAGACCGAAACTGTCAGTATCATACGACTTGGTTGCTTTCCAAAACAACCAAGCATTTTTTGTACAGTGGTGCTCCTTCTTCTGCCACTGCGACTTTGACAGGGACGGGAGCGGACGCACCGGGGCATTGTGATGTAGACCATCGTCCCGGATCCCTCCATCGACATCACACGCAGATCTCAACCACACCATTGCTCACCGAACTGGGGAGCAGAGCATCAAGTGAGAGAGGGGGGGTTGACCCCCCTTTCCCCCCGGGGGGAACCAGTGTTTCCGGTGGAAACCTTGTGGGCTTCAACAAAAAACCAGAAATGCGTTTTCAGGGGTTTTGTAAAAGGTTCTCAGGCTTTTTTATTAAAAAAAAAAGACAAAAATGTGTGGGGAAAACACACATAACTTTGTGGCACAAAGTTATGTGTGCCACAAATGCCGGGAAGAAATATTTGGGGGAGAGGGGGGTCACTTTTTGCCTTTCAAATCCCTTAAATCAATTACCCCCCCCCCCTGGGAGTTGGGATGGACCACCACTAAGCAACGGTGTGATCCCCACCCAGGTACCGGGTGAAGACGTAGCTCTGGGGCAGGCCCAGCCCCCAGTTCCGCACAAGCTCCGGGCTCTGGTGCCCCTCAACTGCCCAGCCATGCTCCAGCAATACGACGCTCACATGCCAGAAAATCTCAGCAGGCGGCAATCAAAGCACTCAAAATAAATATTCAAAAACAGCTTAATGCTGAAATTTGATGGGTCCTGAGCGAACCTCCACAGCACACCTTTGCTGTCGGGATTCGGTGGAAGCCTGGCCAGACATTCTGTCAAAATGCCTTTTGTGAAAAACTTTTGACCTGAAGAAATCTGCACTGCACACCGGCAAAGCAATGCTGGGGCCATTGGCGTCCGAGAAAGGCCGTGCACCACTCAAGCCTCCACCATTGTCCCGGACGACAATCGTCACTGCCAACCTCCTATGAACACCGGACATCCCTGCACCGTATCGCCCGTAAAAGCTCCACACACAGCCATTCCCCCCTGTGGCCATTTCTCAATGCGCATCACATTTCTGCTGCAGATGCGGATTTCACAGCGTTGCCTCGACACCTCCATAGGGGTCTGGCCATCGCCTCCCCGTCGCAGACCTGCACCTCCAGCTGGGGCTTCCACCCCGCAGGGCACGTGGCGCGCCGCTCCAGCACCGCCCGGTACGCGTTCTTCAGCACCTCCGCCAGGACCCGCTCCGCCAGGGCTTGGCTCTTCAGCGTGGCTTGAGGCACAGGGGAGGGGGAGGGGGAGGGAGCCCACGATGCCGGCCAAGGCCTGCCCTCCAGGATGAGTGGGCACGACACGAACCGGGCGGCGGTGTCGCCGTCAATGGAGATGGGGGGGACGTCGGCGTACTGCTGGCGGGCCATGCGCTGGACGAGCGAGTGCAAAACGACGACAGCAAGCGACAGGCATAGGCGTGAGGCTGACAGGCTTGAAGAACGCACCCAAGATGGACTTCCTCATCATTTTTTTTGTCGGGGAGTCGATCATGACGACGTAGTGTGGAGATGCTTTGCGCAGACCAGCACGGCGCGTACCTGGACGTCCCCAGCCACGGCAGCGATGGACTCCGCGGGCGAAGTCTCCAGGTGGAAGACGCCCACCCAGCCGGGCCGCGGGGCGTGCAGGGCGAGGTGGAAGCCGGCAAGCATGCGCCGAGACAGCCGCTGCATCGGATCGCCGCGCCTCCTTGGCCACAGTGTGGACTGAATCTGACTGTCCAACCAGAGCACAGACAGGGAGGAGCAACTTGGGCGGCCTAACTCGCACTTAGCTTTGAAAATGACTGTAAATGTGCGCCAACGCGCAAATCCAAAAAAAATTCTGTTTTCGAACACCGTGGCCTGAGACTCGAGACAATCTGAATTAGTGTCTACCTGCACCCCCAGGGCCTGGGGACGAAACCAACAACTTTGGGACTCCACAGTCTACGGGCACAGCGCTCCTGGGGCCCAGCGTGCATGAATCCAAAGCGCTGGGTGATGAAACGAGGGTACTCCACTGCGCAGTTGCGCTTTGGCACAACAATTTTTTCATTACAAAAAATAAAACACCTTGCGCTTTAGCGCAAATTTTTTACTTTTTTTGCAATTCAACATGTGGGTGACCATTGCCGCACTTGGGCAATGATATAACATATGTGTCAACATGTGTTTCCATTGTGCCAAAGCGCAATAGGCAGGCT
>CAAHFI011788713.1:0-12922 GCA_900893395.1 Euglena gracilis
GGATGGTCGGCCAGATCCAGAGGGTCGACCCCCAGCCATCCAAGCCTGTGAAAAATTTTGACTAAATTTTTTCCGCCCGTAATATGGAAGGCCTGGCTGGTGGGGGGGGTCGACCACCCACCACCACCCATTACCCTTTGGGAGGTAGGGGAAAGGTCAGCGACATAAAATTAAAAAAAGAACAACCAAACAACCACAAAATCAGAAAATGTTTGAAAAGTTATGGATAGGGGGGAAAAAAACATCAAGAATACGCTTAACATCGTCGGAGCTTGAAGCAGCAAGGGCCCAGCAGTGTGAAAGCGATGATACAACGGAAACACCGGTAACCAGTGGGACATAAATGTTTGATACCAAGGAGGCATCAAGAAACTTGATTCTGAAAAATCCAACTCATTTACTCAAGCAAGGTGCAACATCAAGTATGGTAGCTCGCTTACAACATTTCAAAATGGAGTGAAGAAGGAAAGGGGACAAAAGGTGTTTTGACTCAAACATATTGAAATGACTTGTGATTTGTGACAAACTTACAGCTTCTAATAAAAAGTGTTAAAAAGTACGAAAAAGAAAAATGGGAGGAGAACCAACCAAATAAGCGGGGGGGATCCCATTGCGATTCAGGGATTCCTAAAAGCCCTGGCACACCCACCAACCCTACCCCTCCTTCTCATCCTTTGTGTCTCATATTCTTTGCTTTCCTGTCTGTCTGTCTGTCTGCCTGTCTCAGTGACAATTTGCAACACACCCATTGTGCTGGAGCAGCCAGTTCCAGTGGAACAGACCAGAATCATCCGGAATCATTTTCGATGGATGTGTGTAGGCCTTTCCAAATTCACCACTAAAAAGCATTGCAGTTTTCCGAAGGTCGCCCGCCCTGTTGCTGCCAGTCAGCCTTTGTCACAAACAGCCCAGACACTGCAGAACGGGGTCACACAATGGGGGTCACACAGCAATGTTAAACCCACCCCAAATAATACCCCCCGTTTTTTATTTACAAAAAAACGGGGGGTATTATTTATTATTTTTTCGCCCGAAGTCCCGGCCCGAGGGGGATGTTATTTTTCCAAAAATTTCGAATTTTTCGAAGTCCCGTAAAACCCAAAATAGCACCCAAAACCCCTTTGGGGTCATTTTTTTGCACTTTCTTGTGAAATTTAGCATTTTTTGGGGTCAGATGATCCAGAAAAATCGATTTTTTTTTGGTAATTCTTTGTCAGAGATTGCGATTTTTACCTACATTTTTCAGTCAAAAATCCGGGCCTTCGGCCCGAAACCGGGGGGGGGGGGTATTATTTCGGTGGCCGAAGTCGACCCCTAGGGGGGAGGGGTATTATTTGGGGGGTATTATTTGGGGGGGGTTAACCTCACGCTTTCAAGAAGGGCCTCCCGGAAGCGTGATGCCCGGAGTGTAGCATTTTTATTTGAAATAAACCCAAGCGAACCAGCCTCTTTTCACCGTTCTTAAATGTATACCTCGCACACAAAAGCACATTCATGGAACACAGGCAGAATCGACGTGGTGATATTTGTGAAAGTTGAATGTTGAATGCCGGGCAAAGGTTCCCCCCCCCGAAATTATGACATCTTTTTCAGTCCAGAGGAGAATTGACAAGAATGGAAGTCCAGATAGCTCCGGTTTATGTTACAAGAATGAAGATGGGTGCAATGAACTGATGGGTGGAATGGAGCAGCAGCACACCACGCTGCAGAACAGTTGCTTGAAGCCCTTTTGCAAACAACCACGCTATAATAGAAAACCCCCCTTCGTTGTAGCTAACCTTCAACGTACCCGCCACTGTCAGCCCACAAGACAAGGAGCCTGGCTTCTGATTCTGTAACGTATAATTCATATATGATGTCAATATCCCACATTTAATTTGGAGTGGTTTCTTTTCTAGTCGTGATTGAATTGAAGCACAGACCAATATTAGACCAAAGAATTTTTGCCTTTCGTTGTATTTTTTCACAAAAATTCAGTGGTGTGTGTCAGGGATTGGTACTCATCGAAACAGACAATTACGGAAGATTACAGATAAGCCAAAAAGATACATAAAAAACGAACATATGTGTATGAATGTCTGCAGATAACTCCAGATAAAGCCAATTTTTTTGGTTGTTGAGGCCATTTTTGGAATTATAGGCCACTTTTCGCTGCTGCATCTGGGTATTTGACCACTTTTTGGCTGCTTCTGGCTGCGTTATGGGCTACTTTGACCTCCTTTAGCCCATTTTTTTTGACACTTTTGGGCATTTCTGACTGCTTTTGGTTGCCTTTGGTCATTTTTCACTGTTTTGGCCGCTTCCCATTTTTAGCCCGCATTTGGCTTTTGCTGGCTGTTTCTGTCCGCTTTCAGCCATTTTGTGGACATTTGTATTTTTTTTGACGTTGTTTTTCCTTGACTTTTGTGCCATTTTGGGGGGGGGGGCTGCTTTGCTGCTTCTGGCTGATTCTAGCTGCTTCTGGCTGGCATTTTCAGTGATATTTTCCTTATTGATGTCCAGTCAGCACAGGCATCGTTGCAATTACGAATAATTACGGCTATTTACGGATAACAACAATTGTTGCCCCATGCTCTTATATTCATCCTAATGACACCTCTCAATAGCGATGCAAGGCTTGCAGCCGTCACTCAGTCTCCGCTAAGACCCCGTGCCCTGGTCGCCATTCTACTGCCGTGCCCGCGCCAGGTATGCAAGGTGTAAACAGCCTATCGGCTCATGACCCATATCTGTTCACTCCCCTCGTTGTTTGACGAGGTGTCTCTCGCATTCTAGGCAGGCGTCGCTTAAGCCTAAGGGCATCTCATCCCGGGTGGCATGGTCCACCACCAGCTGCCTTTTTCAGTCTCGGAACCCCTATCGAGGGGTTTGATTTACTTTGCACTTAAGCGGCCTAACTTGCACTTCAGGTTTTGATCTTAAGCGCCTAAGCGCAATGTTGCAATCTTTTTAAACCAGCAGTGAAACCCACCCTTTTGACCTTGGCCCCACGGAGACCCTCCATGGTGGCAGCTGCATCATTTACCGATGTTGGGACCTGTGGAACAGGCCCAATTTTGGTGTTTTTCAGCCTGTGCACCATTTCAAAAAGGATCAAAACCCTGGTTTTAACTCCGGGACACGAACCAAAAACAGTGCCAAACCCATTGTGAGTCCCTCTTTTAAAGCCTGGACTGTGTTCCCAGATGGTGCTACACAGGCCGGGTGAAATTTGACTTTTTTGTTGCCATTTTAGGCTCTGTGATGTCCGTGAAGGGTCGCCTGCTGAGGCATCCAGAAGGTGGTCTCTGCACACGCAATGTGAACAGTTGGTGCCACAGATATACACTTGTAAAATTCTAATGCAGCTGGGCTGTTGCGCCGATGCGCAATGTTGACCCAATTTCAAGACAATGTGATCGAGAGAGGCTTCCTTCCACCTGTCCTAAATTTTGTCCTCTGTCCCCTCTGGTGTTCATAAACGTGCCCGTTGTGCGGATGCGCAACGAAAACAAATGTTGACACATACGTTGTTATTGCGCACGTGAGCAATGATCCCCCACACGTTGAATTACAAAAAAAAATATAAAAAAATGTGGTGACACGCAATGTGTTTCTTTTTTGTGATGAAAACACTGTTGCGCCATGGCTCAACTGCGCAATGGAGTTCCCTTATTTCACGCTCTGGGTTCATGCACATTGGCTCCGGGAGCCCTGTGCCCGTAGACCGCAGAATTACAAGTCGTTGCTTCCGTCCCCAGTCCCTGGGGGTGTAGGGACACATTAATTCGGATTGTGCTGAACCTCAGGCCTAGGTGTGCGAAAACAGACCTTTTGGGACATCGGCGAAATTTTGCAGTCATTTTCAAAGCTAATTTTGTACCCAGGCCCTGGGGGTGCAGCAGAACATTAATTCGGACTGTGCTGAACCTCAGTATTCGGTGTACCAAAGAGACCTTTTTGGAGACTACGCATCGGCGAAATTTTACAGTCATTTTCAAAGCTAAGTGCGAGTTAGGCCGCCTAAATTGCAGCCCCAGAAGGAAGGCTGGATACGAACGGATTCTTTTGCTTTTGAGGGACACAAACGGGCCAAATAACGCGCCAAAAATGGGCTGGAAACAGTGCTGGCGATATTTGAGTCGAAAATCTTTTTTTTTTTGCATATTTCGCCTGTTGGTCAAGTATTTTTGCAGTTTCGATTTTTTTCTACCCAGTTTGAACCCAGCAGCCTTTGTCCAGCCAACCCACATTTTCCAGCTGCACCTCCCAGGCGGGTGGGTCTCAGGCGACGTCCTGTTTCCAAATTTCTGTTCTTGTAAGTTTCAGCTGCTGTGGCGATGCTTAGGTCTTCCTGCCTGCGATACTCCAACATGGCAACTGTCGGAATGCGTCAACTCCTAGGCGGAGGGGGAGGGCGGATGCACCACCGGAATGCATCCCTCATCCCAGGGGTCAAATGTGTCTTGTATTTGTTATATCATAGGATACACTCAGTCAATGTTCTGATCAGCTTTATTTTTTTCTGATCTGATCATTTTTGCACATTTTTAAACTCTTTCCTTTTTTTGGGTTTTCACGCCTTCTGTTTTGCTTCAGAAATCCTGGCACCTTTTTTCCCTCCGCCCAGGTTCTGGGGGAAAAAGCGTCTGGTGATTGGCTTGATATCACAGATCTTTGGAGACGTGTGTATTAGCCACATCCTATTTGCTTTCTCCTCGTTCTTTTGCGCCGCACCGATAATCCGTCACGCCACAGTTTAGGGGGGGGGGCACTCCCGGCTCCGTCAGCCACACGGGTTTGATGGACCACCGCCTGGCCTTGTGTGTCCACCACTGGGTTGGCTGCCTTGGAATACCCCTCAAACAGTCAAATGCACTCCCCGCTGCCGTCCCAGCGCAGGCGGGCGTCTTGTGGGACAACACGTTAGTTCCGGTTATGTGACTGACCGTTCTCTACACACCACCATGCCCCCATCGTCAGAAGCACACCAATGTAGCAATGGGCCGCTCTCGCACACACATTCTTGCCGAAAAAGGCAGCTTTGCTTCTTTGACAAAATGTAGCTTCGGTGTGTGTTTCTGTGGTCGGCTCGTCAGTTCACAAATCATGCAAATTGAAGACTTTCTGAAAATGAAGATTTGTTGAAATTGATTCAAGAGAAGGTTATGTGCAACGACCTCCCCTCTTCTGGTCCGATGCGATCTATTTGGACAGTTTTGGTCATGTATATTTAATTTTTGATTATTTTTTTTTGCTGATGAAAACAGTAAAATGACGAAACATCCACACAAAACAATTACAACACATTACTCAAAATGTTAAAATGGCAGGAGGTGAAGGATGTGAATTACGGCTCAAAATTTCCATTGATGTTGCAAAATGACGAAATTTGTGAAATTTTTCTATGCCCCTCCACCAGCAGTGTGTTAATTACCAAAACCACAATTTCCGCAATCTTTTGCGCAACTTTTCCGCAATTCCCGCAAATTTTTTTTTGCCAATTTTCCCGCAATTTTTCCGAAGTCCTCCGATATCAATTCCCCCCTCCTGCGATGGAGCAGAAATAAGCCCCCTGGTGCGAAACGTTGGGGTGGGTGATTTTTTTATTTTACCCCCCCCCTAGTCGTACGACCACCCCTCATTTACGACCACCCCCCGGTCACAGGTTGCAGGTCATGGGGTGTTATGACCACCCCCCCGGTCACAGGTTGCAGGTTACAAAAATTTTAACACCATTTCACCTATGACCGCTCCCGCATTTACGACCACCCCCCGGTCACAGGTTGCAGGTTATGGGGGTGTTACGACCCCCCCCCCCCCGGTCACAGGTTGCAGGAACCCGGTCGTACGACTAGGGGGGGGTACCAACAATCCCTCATTTCTATCTGGGATGTCTTTGGGCGTAGCTCCGGAGGATTTTTTTCGCATCTTTTGAAACTACCAATGGGGGATGTTTGCGGTCCGGACACCCCTCCCAACATCTGGGGGGGGGTAGCCCACCACGTCACCCCACGGGGGGGGGGGTCCAGATTCCCCCACCATCTAGCTCAAAACTGAAAGGCTTTACATCTATACCTGCCTGGGGTCCCTTCAGCTGGCCACTAGAAAAGGTTCCCGGGGCTACCGAATTCGTGACAAAAGAATGATTAAGTTAAACAATTCTATCATTTTCTGGAAACGGACCCCTGGGTGTTATTTTTGGGGTGGTGAAGTGTTTGTACAGGGGTGTTCCAGACTACTTCTCCCGTCTTCAGACTGTTGGGGTCTGGGACCCCCAGGAACCAAAAAATTTTTGTCCTCCTGCGCTTTCCGCTGGAAATACACACAAACACACAGGAAAACACATTTTTTGGGCCTCCTTCAAGTCCGAAAATTTTCCGTCCTTTTTTTCCCCCAGGAGAAAGTCCAACCCCCCCTCCGGGGTGTCCAGTACCCCCCCCTGCCGCTTGCCCAGGTGGAAATAGGTTTTTGGGGTGGTTTTTTTTGGCTGGTTTTGTTCAAAAATGGAAAACGGCCATTTTTAGCAGGTCTTGGCCGGTCAATTTTTTTCTGGTGCTTCCCGCTGGTCACTTGTAAAAAAAACACCAGCTAGCCTGCAAGCGGAACCCCCTCGGGGGGGTCCAAGCCAAATTTGGGCTAGCTGCAGTCGACCACCTCCCAGGGTTGTACTGTGAACCCTCATGAAGAAGCCTGATCACCAGGAATCGGGTTGCATTGTACAAACGGCGTCCAGGCTGGTCGACGTTTTCTCAACACGCATCAACCTCCCATCCCCTGTCCAACGAACATGAATGCTCGTCTCGCTAATTTTTTTTGTCTCTGACCAGGATTGGGGTCGGCCAGGTTATGAAGAGAGCAGCCAGTTGGGATGAGTTTTCCAGTTGGGGGACCTGGGGGACCCGGACACCGGACCTCCCAGCAGAGAGGTGTCCAGCTAGTGACTTTTCTAGTGGCTAGTTTTGGACCCCAAGGCAGAGCCTGGATCTGATAATGCAAAACGTGTGTGTGTGTGTGTGTGTGTGTGTGTGTGTGTGTGTGTGTGTGTGTGTGTGTGTGTGCGTGCCGCGCGCTCGTTTATGTTTGTGTGTGTTTGTGTGTTTGGTTTTTGATTGCAGATCTTGATTTTTCATTGCAAATTGTCCCACCATGTTGGTTTTTCACTGGCACTGGATTCGGCTGCATTGGTCCTGCACCTTTACACCTGCAATCTAACCAAGTTTTTCAAAATTCATGTTTGCTCCACTCTGCTTGCTGGAATATAGTAAGAGAACACTTTCTTCCTTCCCACCTCATTTGTTGCACTGCGACCACTTTGACCGTGCCATGTGTTTAACGGAGGGTGCTTTGTTTGTGGGTGGATGTGCAGTGTCGACTGAACTGCGCTCGAACCCTGCTGCATGAGTGTATGGGTATTAGCATTGCTATAAAAGCTGACGAACTGGAAGGCCCGGACCCCTGTTCATTGGGCAAGGGGTGCAGTTTTTGATCACACTCTCACCAGTGTATTTCATTTTGGTGTCCATTTGGCTTTGGGAGGGGAGGTCCATGAAATATAATTGCACAATAAAAATCAACCTGCGTTTCATGGATTTCATGTCCATTTCGCATTCCCCTTTGGAAAGTGGTCAACCACGATGGTAGGTCAGGCATGAACCGTCACTGCTTGATGGGACAAGATATCGGAAGACTTGGCACAATGCAGCTTTCGTGGCATGGCCCCCTTCCAACCCATCATGGAACCATGGCAACCTGCTGAAGCGTCCCCCACCGGCTGCATCATTTGTTGAACACTGGTTGCAGTCTATTTTATTTGAGTTGGATGGGACATTTCCATGGTCCATCCGAATGAGGATCTTACCTGCAGCTAACCCGCCTCAAATGTTCAAGATGTGCAATGAAAACACGCATTGTTGATATATATGGTGTTATCATTGTGCAAATGGACGACTTCTGGTGAAAATGGTTGTATCCCAAAATTTTTCTCCTGAATGGCACCATTTAGCGGGGTTTTTGGGGGGTGGCGGTGTATTATATTTGGGGGTTTTGCAATGTTGTTGGGTACGACCCCTGAATTTCTGGGACAAGAAGGGGTTGGCTTTCAGAAGCAGTGAGTATGACTGATTCAGCCTGCGTCCATCAACCAATCGCACCCGCCGACACCTAATTGTACAGCTTCCCACGCTTTCCCCTGCTTCGTGCCCAGGCTTCTTCAGCTGTTCTGAAACGCTGAATCGGTGAGTTAACTTTGAAGTCAAACCTGCTGGGTCACGAGGATCTGTGGTCATATTTTTTGCATTTGGGAAGTGGGATCGGAAAAAACAGTATTCACCAGAAGCCAAAAAACTCTGTTTCTGAAGAAGTCTCTCCCATTCCTTTGGGAGTCGCTGCCCGGAAGCCGTGTGGCAAGCTTGCTACCATTGAGGTGTGGTGCGGAAGCTGCAGGGAATCCTGCTCAGTAGTTGACTCCATGGGCTGTTGACCATAGCTGCCTTTGCCTTGCTGGCTCTTGCTAGCTTTTTTTATGGGTTTCCTCAGTTGTAATCAACCCGTGTGCAAGAAACTAGAGTTAAAAGGCCTGAAATGATTTTTTGACCCGCTGTAGGTGGGGTGGGGGTCCCTAAAATAACCTAAAATGGCCCAAAAAAGCGTTAAATGGCGAGAAATGGCCTGAAATGGGAAAATTTATGGCGCACAAATTTCTGTGGCCAAACTGAAAGCCATCAGGTGATGATTTCTGTGTATGTGGATGGCAACGGTCGATATGGTGGACGATGGTTGTGGAGCCTCCCCCTCTGACAAACAAGCAAGCCTATTTAGTGCCCATTTGTGTGAAGATAAAAATACATTGATATCTGAGCGCACACATTGCAACTGAGCAGTTACCCTAACTAAATGCCCTAAAAATGGCCCAAAATGGCCTGAAATGGCCCAATATGACCAAAAATAAAAAAAAATTGCGGGCTGAATGTTTTATGACCCATTGAATGCTTTGTTAGGTTAATTTTTTTTGTTATGAGTGAGCTTCAAACACCTTGAATGACTTTTTCACCTCCCAAATGCCAAATGGCTTCCAACAGCTTGAATGGCACATATGGCAAATGATTGTCTCTTCTGACATGGGGTGGGATCCCATGCTCATAGCTTCAGCAAGCTTCTCCAGCAAGAACGTAAAGCCGAGGCACCTGGAACGCTAGCATTGAAAACAATCGGATTGAAAAAATCAACGATTATATATATATATATATATATATATAATATATATATAATATATATTATATATATATATATAATATATATATATATATATATAATATATATATATATATATATATATATATATATATATATATATATATATATATATATATATATATATATAAAATATTATATATATATACAAATATATATATGTATATGTATATATATGTATATATATATGTATAATATAATGTATAATATATATATTATATTATATAATATATAATTATATAAATATAATATATAATAATATAATATATACATATATACATATATAATATATATATATATATATTGTATATATAATATATATATACGTGTGTATATGTATATATAATGTATACACACACATATATATGTATATATATACATATATATGTATATATGCACAATTTTGTCCAACTTTTTTTTAAAAAAATTCTTCAGAAATGTCTACCGTTCAGAATTCCTCTGTGGGTATGTATTAAGATTTGTTCAGCTCTTGTGGTTTCGATCCAGTGCCAAAATGTTTGCATGCTCTTTTGGATGCGCGTTTTTCTTATGAGTGTGAAGTTTTGCACACACAATGATGCGGTTTTTGCACAAAACAACCCAAAATTATGATTTTCAGAACCCCACCTTCAGTTTAAATGGCCTCAAATGGCCTCGAATGGCTTGAGTGGCCAAAATAATGTCCTAAAATGCCGTCAGTTCGTTTCACAGGGTTTGTTTATGTCCAATAGTTTTCATCAAACGCAAAGGAGTTCACTGAACCACACAGACATTTTCCCTTGTCCCACCCTTGACGTTGGCCCACCCAAATAGAGGAAGTTATGAGGTTCATGTGCTCCACTACATTCGTATACCTGCGGCATCTAGGTTTTTCCCCAGTGGCACACTCCTCTTTAAAAGTGACCATTTCAGTGTATGCATGCATGTTTTTGCAACGTTTGCGGAAAGCACCTATGAAATGACTGGGCACTACTGGGCATATTATTCGTGAGTGGGGTGACTGGACACACTGGGTTCCGTGCATAGATTCACTGGTGACCAGGACGGGCACTTTTTCCCGTGCCTAAACCCACACACCCACTTTTTTTTTTTGAAAAATCTACCAACCCATGACCCCCCCCTCGGGTGGTCAATTGCCCACCTGCCCACCCAAAATCCGGCCAAAATCGACGGGGCCTCTGGAACGCCCCCCCAGGGGGGTGATGCGCCATGGGTCAGAATTTGCCCAGCCGAAGACTGGAAAAAAATATTACCTTCTTCGGTAACACACTCTTGAAACTCCCCGGGGTGTGGTCACACAGGTGTTAAGGTACTTTATGGTTCCATGGCTGGGCGTGACTGTAAAGTTTCGGCCACATCTAGCCACGTTTGGCCACATTTAACCTTTCTTCTCCCTTTTTGTCCGCTTCTGGCCATCTTTGGCCGTTTGTTTCTATGCCTTTTTTGAGTATTTTTGGTCATTTTCAGCCACTGTTGACCACTTTTGGCCAGTTTTGACCTTTTCTGGCACTGAGATTTCTGTGTGTGGACTGGTTGCGAGTGAGCGTGACTGGGCATGGCTGAGCGTTATTGCGTCTGGGATTCTGCATGACCATCTGTGCTTGGTGGGCGGATGAATGCGAACGTTTTTATTTTTTTTTTATTTTTGTAATGCTGTGAATCTTCATGATTCAGGACCATTTTCGAAGGGGAACCGTCTAAAAATGAAATGTCCACAGAAAGGGGGAGGGAGTGATGGTGGTAAGCGGAGCAGGATGTGGGGAAGGTTTGGCTGGGGACGTGCTGGTTGGGTACCCGCCCCCTCAGCTGAAAAAGAAATGGGGCAAAAAGAACCAAGCCTCAAAAACCCATTTTTGACCGTTTTTTTTGACCAAATTTCAATAGAAAAACCACCCAGTCCTGCTTGCCCACTTTATTTCAGCGGGCACCATGGGGGGGGGTCGGAAGTTTGGCTGGGAGCTGCTCCAGGAAGGGGACCAAAACGTCATTCTCACCAAGCCACGCCATGTGGTTGCGAACATTCGGGGCACTCCACAGCTAATGCCCCCACCCCCACATCCCTAACCGACGGCCATGGTGGTTCCATTTTTTTTTCGAGGAAATGGCAAAATGAATGAATTCTGGCTGTGCGTGGACGGCTCGACACCCCTTTGGGGTGCTCAAGAAAACACTTCCTCGCGTTCACACACGTTTCGAGGTGTTCAGATACAAATCCTGAAAGTGAATAGTAGAACCGTCCCAGGCCACTAAATGGGGTATGCCAAAGACGAAGAAGGCACACATTATGTCTGCCAAATAATTGCAAAAAAGTCAGCAGTTGATGAAACAGTGCCGCTCAAAAAGTGAGTGGAATATATTGAAGGTTGCTCCGTGCCTGCTCTCAGATGGTTTCAGAGGCTTGTGTATTTTTTTTAAATTCTAATTATATCTGCATCTCAAAGATTGCGATATACCGCAGCATTTCTAAAGTCTTTCTTTAGGACCTGCTGGGGATTCCCCAACTGGAATTTTCGGCGAATCTTTTGAGGTGAAAATATCAAACACACTTAAAAAAAATGCTGTTGTTTTTGGTCATTTTTTGTCAAAAAAATTCTGCTGTTAAGTAATTTTTTTCGGGTCCAGCCCAGCTTCGTCTCGCAGCACCACAGGGGGTGGGTTCGCAGCTGCTTGTAGCTGGAGCAGGGTAGTCACTCAGGCTTAAGAAAACGCTTAGTGATGCATGGCTGACTTTTGTGACGTTTTTGTCACCAAAGAATGGGATCAGTAACAGGATCATCAGTTTGGGCGTGAAGCACGCATTTTGTTTCCATTCGAGGTTATTCACTTGTCCAAGCACTCCCATCCTCTCCAGGTCTTGTTTGGGGAGATGCATTACATCCCAAATTGATTTTGCTGCAAAGAGCTATTGATCAAAACCTGGTCAATTAGGGCACCAGACGAGGCCACCAGAAACAGAGGGTGGCAATCTGCCCCCGGTGACACAACTCAAATCAAAAAAGGGCTCGCCCAGTCCCAGATATGCAATTCCTCTAACCTACGCTCTCAATGTCCAGCCTTCAGCCTTGAAATGCCAGGGTCACCGATGCCGCGGACGTCGTTGTGTGCTTGGGGGGCACACCTCTTCCAATCTGAAGTGTGCCACTGGTGGAATGACTCTCCTTCCCAGCCTGCACGGGGTTGCCTCCGGGCTATGTCGGACCTCCTTCCCCCCCCTAACCCTGACCGCTTTGTGTGCACCAGTGGTGCTGGTTTGACCTCACTGAACCATCAAATGTGCTGGAGGGAGCCGCCTTGGGACACTTCACAGTCGAATTTCCACATTCCAGTGATTTGTTTGGGAGATTGGCGAAGATCCAATAATCGGGAAGCGGTCAGTGCTGTATGAACTGGACATTCCCCCTGACCATGGGATAAAAAATTGCAAGCGATGTAAAGCAAATCTGGAAATTCAACAGAGCCGCCACGCAGGCCTTTCAAACCACGGGACATGTACTCCCCACAACGTGGACCGTGCCTTCGACCGTGGTGCTTGCAATAGCAGAAGCACAAAGTAGTTCCCATAGAGATGGCATTTTGCCCCCTGACACTACTGTGCCGCCCTGCGCCCCTGTGATATCCCCCACCCCTGGCGAAGGGGCAGTGCTCGGGGGGGGCAGTGCTCAGGAGTGGTGCTGGACTTTTTTTAAAGTAC
>CAAHFI011791520.1:0-11894 GCA_900893395.1 Euglena gracilis
TGGTCATTTTGAGGTTGATGCTTCATGGAATTTTATCGAAATTTCCGAAAACTTGCCCAAAATGCCATTTTTGGCCATTTTTGGCCAAAAAAGTGCTCTCTTGGTTTCCAAGTCGGTTCGGGGGCGTTGGGCACGGTCAAGCTTCAAGCTGAATTTTGAATTGAGAGGGGATTTGGACCTGGACTACTGTGGAAGTGCGACCCGAGGCAAGCTCTGTCAGGGCTGTGGATGTTGCTGGGGGACCATTGCACACTGCGCTGGTCCTGGCTGTTGCTGGGGGACCTGCGCACACTCTGGGGGTGTGTCGGCTGTCGGCCCGCCGACAGCCGGTTTCTCAACATTCCCCCCGCGATAGGACTCACCCAGTGGGTAGGAAGCTCCAGAAGTCAATTGGAAGGTGAGCAATATGTTGCAAGTCTGGAAATTCAGAAGAAAAGGACGAAGGAGCAAGGCATTCCATTCCAAAATCATTTTCTGTATGTTACTCTCACCCACTGCAAGCACAGTGTGTCTGACCAAGGTGTGCAGGTTCCTTGTGTGTGCTTTGCCTTCTGAATCAAGTCCATGCTAAAAAGGTTCTTCTCTGTGGTTTTCTTTGGATTCAAGAGAGAAAAACCCAGATTCAGTTTCAAAGTTTTGGATCCTACGCCGGTATGCCAACCCAGCCACTCACAGGGGGCGAAAAGCCGGGTCTGCGGCCCTGAGCCCTCCGGAGGCTCTTTATATTGAAAAACCCTGGCGCTGGGTGGTGACCGTAGGTGGGGGATAAGGAAGAAGGAGGCCCAGTCGGTCGGGCACTCCATTACCCAGGCATTTCATTTTTCCGCTTCCGGTTCACCTTTAAACTACTTTTACCTTCCTTTTTTTTCCCCGAAACCCCCCACCGACATGGTACGCAGAGGTTTGCTGCTGGGCTGTGCCCAGCAGAATCTTTTGAAATCTGTGGTTTTTTTGGAATCTGCAACAATCTGTGCTGTAAAACTGAGTGGGTGAATCATCTGACGTTTGGTAAATGGAGTGGAATCAATCTGTGAGCAAGGCTGTGGGGGGAAGGGACACTGAAAACGGCCCAGATTTTGCAATTCCCAATGGTAGGAGAACGGGCCAGGTTGAGTGTCAGTTGAGAGCCAAGCTCTAAGCTCCAGGTTGTTGTCGGGTGTGTGGTTTTTTTCTGTGGCTTGTGGTTTTTGTCAGTGACTTGTTTTCAGCAATTTTTTCCAAAATCAGGCTGTGCTTTTTGAACGAATTGTGGAGTCCAATCTGGAAGATAATTTTTCTGGCAGAATTTTCATTTTCAGGTTGATGGTTTTACAATTTTGGCTGTGGGAAAGTCAAGTTTACATTTTTGACCAAGGTGTGCAGGTTCCTTGTGTGTGCTTTGCCTTCTGAATCAAGTGCATGCTAAAAAGGTTCTTCTCTGTGGTTTTCTTTGGATTCAAGAGAGAAAAACCCAGATTCAGTTTCAAAGTTTTGGATCCTACGCCGGTATGCCAACCCAGCCACTCACAGGGGGCGAAAAGCCGGGTCTCTGGCCCTGAGCCCTCCGGAGGCTCTTTATATTGAAAAACCCTGGCGCTGGGTGGTGACCGTAGGTGGGGGATAAGGAAGAAGGAGGCCCAGTCGGTCGGGCACTCCATTACCCAGGCATTTCATTTTTCCGCTTCCGGTTCACCTTTAAACTACTTTTACCTTCCTTTTTTTTTTCCGAAACCCCCCACCGACAGGTGAGGTCCTACTTCTTTTGCCGGCTTGTTGTGTGATTTTTTTTTGACGGAAGCTGGGTCATGTCCACCGACCAGTGGCACAGCCTACTGGATTTGAGTGTTCAGGAACAAGGCTATATACAAAGCTGAAGTGTGTGATTGTTTTTTGGTGGGGTCATTCTTAATGCTTTTTGTTGCAGAATTTGGCAGATCATAATCGTCCTTCGATTCACTTTCTGAGTGTAAATTTTTTTCGACTCTCGCATATCCGCCATGTCGGGGGCGGATGCCCCAGAAGATTCACCGGCTGTACTGGAGGTACCGATGGACAACGTGATCCCGAACAAGAAACTCGGCTCCATCCTGGACCAGATGAGCATGGTGGCTCACACTGTGCAGAGTTTATCTGGCAAGATCGACGCCCTGACCGACAAGGTGGAGTACCTGGAAGGACGAGGTGGGAAGAGAAGAAGAGAAAAAGATGCCTACGAAGATTATCTGCGCCAGAAGCACCAGCACAAGTATGTACCTCGACTCCTCCGCCGCCAGCAGCAGCAGCAGCCTGAGCAGCCCTTACCGCACCCCTGCCCACCACACACACAGCCACACCACCACACACACACCACACTTTTATTTTCCCAGGGGATGCCTGGAAGGACTGCCCATCAACAACAGCAGCAACAGTTGCAGCCCCAAATGGGGCCACAAATGGGCGGCCAAATGGGGACCCAGATGGGCAGCTTCCTGGGGGGCCCAGTGGGTAACATCCCCACGATGACTGCCAGTGCAACAGCCAACAACCAGCAAGGGCTGCAGCTCTCCACCGACCTGCTGCGACAGCTGCTGTTGCAAATCATGTTGCTGCTGACTGGAAATGTTGCAAATTATAATTGCAGCAACATGCCCACTGCTGCCCCACTCTTAATGCCCCCTGCAGCTGGACTCACTGGACCCCTCTGCCCACCATCTCCTTCCCTTGTGCCCTGCCAAATCAAAGGGGGGGGGAGAGGGGGGGGGACCAAAGGTGTTTGAAGTCCCCAAAAAATCAAGACCAAGACCCCCCCCAAAAGATGCGCCACAACACCCCAAATCCAGAGGATTTTGGAAAAATTAAGGACCAGGTCCACAGAAGAAAAACAAGTGGTCGCTGACCTGGTGGAGCAAAAAAGGGCTGCACAGAAAGCAGTGCAAACTTTGGGTGCAAAATCCAAAAGCCCTGCAAATCTCCCGACGAACTCGGTTTCAGCCGCAGACGATTGGTCTGTGCTGTCCTCGACAAACGCCTCCATTTGGGGGGAATGGACGGGCCCCAGGAAAAAATACAAAAAAATCCTCGTGGAACACTGGCTGGCGAGCATCCTCATCACCGCTTCCCCCCTACCCCCCCCACCCCCCGGGACGCACCTGGTCTGACCTGGCAGACGATGACGTTCAGCTCCTCATGTATTCCCCACGTGTGGTGCTTCAGGAGGGGGGGGGGAGGGCGGCCGCCTGCTGCTGCTGCTTGTGGGGTCTCGGGGGCCCTGGCGCTCGGTGAGTACCCATCACGCCGGCGGTCACATGCGTCCCGGCCTTCCGAAGCATCTGTGCCACAGGGATATCCTCTGCTGTGGAGATGTCGAAGAGAACCCGGGGCCTCACCCGGGGGGACCGGCGCGCCCATCTCCTCCCCTGACACCCGACGAGGTCTGGGATGTGACTTACTGGAACGGACAACGCTGGAGATGGCTACGTTTGCGCACCCCGGCAATGGACGGCCCCTCGTCGTCTGGGACCGCAACACACCTCGCTCCGGGGTCCGAATTTGCGAGATGCCGCCTGTGCTCTCAGCACGTCAACTTGTCGTCCCTCCAGGACATGCAGTCCCATCACTGCCAGGATGGAAGGCCCATGGGCAACATTTTTTCTCTGCCCTCTGTATGGGAAGACTCTTGGCGCTAGGGACTACAACATTTGGAGTCCCTCCAAAATGGCGAGTGGTGGCTGGTGCACTGCAAAATGTGTGGGTGGTCGACCACGACGCCTTACCCAGCGCCCATCCTCGCCCACATGCAAATATGCCAACCACCATCTCTCTCTGACATAGAAAATGATGATGGAGATGACGATATCGACGACGACTTCACCCGTCACCAAAAGGGGGCTGCCTCTCCTAGTTCCAGCGACCCAGCACCGGCACCCCCCGGGGCCTAACTCTCATCCCAAATGACCGCTGCACCCTGGGGCCCACAGGGAGCCCTGCGAGGACAGTCCACCACCTCGAGACCCAGTCGACACGCCGCCGGCTGCTGCCCCATGGAGGCTTCCCCACGGGCACAGAGTGGCAGGGGCGCAGGAATCCTCACTATCTGCGATAGACTTGCGGGACACTTGGAGAGCAACCTTGGCCCCACAAACACCGGCCGGGCTTCTTCCGATCTCTCCCTCCACGCGCCACGCGAAGACTTTCTGCTGGACCCCCAGTGGTTCCATGCGGTGGTGTGGGCTCTGTCTCCCCATAACCCGCCCACCATCGACGCTTTCGCCGACCAGAACAACACCAAACTGGAACATTTCTGGTCATACAGGGATGATGTTTTCCTCCAGAACTGGAACCTGCCAAACCCTCTGTGGTGCAACCCACCTTTCTCCCTGCTCCCTCGTGTTTTGGAACACGTCCTCCACCATGGGGGCAACATCATTCTCCTTGCACCGGAGTGGTCCACCGCGCTAGCTGCCCTGCGGCACATCTCCTCGGACTACATGACCTTGCCGCGGTGCCCTATCTACCGAGCCCGGGGGACAGCGCTGCTGCCGGCCCCCGCATGGACGACCACGGCCCTGCGGATCTGCCACACCGGCAGCAACACCTTCTGCGGCGCCCCGCCCCCTCCGGGCCTCCGCCATGGCGTCGACCGCGGGCAACGCCCGTCACGCCACGAGTACACCCCTTACCCGCTTGCACCGCTCCTCTCCCCAGGACAGCAGCGCCTTATCAGAGAACGCCGCTCCACCCATCATGGCGGCGAAGTCTTCCACCTAGGGGATTATGCGGGCCGGACTTTCCTTATCTACCAAAATGCCCTTTGGGACATCCGGGGTCCCTCCCCCTGCTGGTGCCATCGCTGTTGGCTGTGGCAATGGCCCTGGGACTGCCCCACGATACTCCCCCGACATTTCGCCGCTCCCAAACAACCACCACTCCTACGCGCGGCCTTCCGGTTGACCCCCACTCCCCACTCCCTCCTCGACAAGCCACGGGCCCCCCTGGATCAGGCGGCCGTGACCAATTCCCTACCAAAAAACGGCCATCGTCGCCCGCCCAGGGACGGCTTCCGCACGCGGGGTCGAACCGCGGACGGGGTAGCCTTCTCACCGGTGGGGATGTGGAGGAGAACCCCGGGCCAGCCAAGCGCCCGGCCGCCCTGCCACCTCGCGGTGCACCGGCTGCGGCGGATGCCCGGGACCACGACCACCTCTTCTTGGACCTGGCTCATCCAGAGCACGACGCCGCGGTGGTCATCGACAGCGCAGGGCAGGAGTCCAACCTCAGGGGACAGCCCGCGCACAACGTGTCGTGGGCACTCCCCCATACGACATCACGCACGTTCTACAACAGAAAATCCCGACCCTCGTTCACCTACCCTTGGCCTGCCAACAACCTGTCTTTGACACCATGGCAGATGCCATCAATACCTACGCACACGCACCCTCAGACGCTGCTCTATTCGGCGTGCTCTCCTTCTCCAAACTCGTCCTCCGGCAGGCGTCAACCACTAAACCGCCCCCGGCAGCGGGGCTGGAGTCCACCCTGCTGAGCCCCGCCAAACTTTTCCGTGAGGGGGACTACGCCACCCTTCTGACGGATGCACTGAAGGACATGCAGACACGACACTCCATCGTAGAAACCAGGGCGGTAAAACGCTCCAGAACACAGCCGACCGCCCTCAGTGAGGCAATAACGAGACGGGTCCGAACCCTCACTGCAGAAGGGGCGTCCGCGAAGGCGGTCCAGATACTGCTCTCCGATGGCGCGCACCAACCAGACGACCCGCAGGTCTGGGCTGCCCTGGAGAAGCTGCACCCTGCCGGCAGAAATGTCGACACCAACCGCCTCCCGCGACACGTAAGGCCATTCCCTGAGAACCACACCCCGGAATGGGGGGACAGACTGAAGGAGGCCATCCGCCGATTCCCGCGGGGTTCCGCAACAGGACCGTCGGGCCTGCGGCCCAGCCACCTCCAAGACTGTCTGCGTAGGCCGGGCCGGGGAGCAAAGCTGATCACAGCCCTGGCGCGGCTGACTCAGGTTTGGGTTGACGGCCAGCTACCACCGCACCACGCTGCGGCCTGGTGCTGCGCGAACCTGACACCCCTCCGCAAGAAGGACAACGGGGTGCGGCCGGTGGCGGTTGGGGAGACCATTCGCTGCCTGGTGGGGAAGACGCTGCTCCAGACACCAAATGCTCGTTCTGAGGTTGCAACGCTCGCCCCCACGCAGGTCGGGGTAGGGGTACGAAACGCCGCCGAAGCCGTTGCCCTGGGCATGCAACACCTCGTCATTCAGCTGGGTGACACCTCGCCCTGGGTCTCCCTCCAGGTGGACTACTCCAACGCATTCAATACAGTGGACCGAGGAGCGATCATCACGGAGGCTGAGACTCGCACACCCAGCCTGTTCAATTTCCTCAGGTTTGCATACAGTGGGCCCGTCCCCTTTTCTGTGGCGGCCGCTCCATCCTATCCCAGAGGGGGACACACCAAGGCTGCCCTCTGGGCCCCATCGGTTCGCCCTGGCGCTGCAGCCGCTGCTGGAGCAAATTACCAGGGACGGCCAGCTGCTGTGGAACAGCTGGTACCTGGACGATGGCCTCCTGGTCGGGACCCCGGACAGGATTGAACACTGCCTCCGTTTCCTGCTGCAAGAGTCCCACCGGGTAGGCCTCGGCCTCAACCTGCAAAAATGCGTTATGTGGGGTCCGGGAAGCATGGAGTACACCCAGCTGCGACAGAATGCAAGTAGTCCCTTGGACACCAGGGAAAGGACGTACTGGGCACGGCGCTGAATTCACAACAGCGGACCCGGCCTCGCTGCCCCTATCCAGTGGGGGCTGCGGCCTCCGCATACCGTCCTACACGCAGCCTGCGGCAAGGATTTCCTGCCTCGCAGACTTCTACTCAGATGGGGCAAGGCGGGTGGGTGTGCCCGACTACGCAACCGGCCCGCAGCTATCCCTGGTCACGCCTGTCTTGGACGACCTCAGGGGCAGGCTAGGAGCCAATCATGCCACAGTCACCACCTTCCTAAACAATCCACAACGAATCGCCTCCGCGGACCAAGAACCTCGGAAACAAAAGTGGTGGAACCACGAGCTTGGTAAGCAGGCAATGGACGACCTTGTGGAGCAGGCCCGGCCCCGGGACCAGAACCGCCCCCTTGAACAGGCCACGGGGTTTGGACACGGTTGGATGGCAGCTACCCCCTCGAACAACTCCCACACCACCTTCTCCAGCGAGGAATACACCCTGGGCCTGAAATGGTGGTTGGGGTTCCAGGTGCTGAATGACGTCAGCCAGCCGTGCACAGGATGTGGCCAGCCCCTGGATAAGGAAGGCGACCACCTCCTCTGCTGCCGCAGGAACAACTTCGAAACCCGCCACAACAGCGGTCAGCGGGTGCAGAAGGAAGTTTCACTGCCGACGGCCCGAGACAGCCATCTCCGCCCTGCGGACCTCCTCCTGGATTGCTGGTCTGAGGGGAAGCCCACGGCGCTGGACGTCACTGTCTGCCACGGATGGCAGGCAACAGAACACACCGCAACCCGCGAACGCTGAAGATCCTTCCTGAAGAGGAGGGAGGACGCCAAAAAGCAGAAATACAACATCCCATGTCAGCAAGCATGGTGGGGCTTCACACCTTTCGCCCTCGGGACATGGGGCGGCGTGGGACCGGAAACGGCCAAGACACTAAGCAGAGTTGCCAAACGTGCCTCGTTCGGCAACAGGGCGCCGAGCGCGAAACCAAGGAAGCGGAAATATACCAAAACGTGGCCATCGCCCTGCTTCGAGAGGTATTCCACCTCCTACAACCCAAGCACCTACTCCGTTAATGAAAAGAAAAAAAAGCAACACAACACACACACAACGCACACGCACACACGCACACAGACAACCACCAACCGCCCCCCTCCCGCGCCCCGCAGCCCACAAGTCCCCCAACTCCCCCACCTGCCGACGACCATGCCGGACGGAGCGGCGCCCCGCCTCTCACCCCAGCCCTCCCTCTGCGCTATATATATTGAAGATGGGCCTTGCCCGTTTTCCTCCTGCCTAGCCCTGCGTCACCTGTAGAATACCATAACCTCCTGCGGACCTTCAAATCCAGTAGGCTGCGCCACTGGTCGGTGGATTCGGTTCGCCCCACCACCGTTACTATCCAATGTGGTAGTCCTTCGAACAACAAAATGAGTTTCACAATGCTGGAGTTACCATCTGAAGACGAGGCGAAATACAACATTGCATGGGGCACTTTCTTTTTGAACAGAGACCTGGTGGGAGGATTTCTGCAAGACACCTCTGGGGAAGATGCAATTCAAAGAGTTTGAATTGACGGCAGGCTTGCGTTGGCAAGGACGAGGCTGGAATACTGTGAGGGTGGCGAAGGAGCTGAGAGCTATCAGTGGCATATATATCTTCAGCGCCAGCTGGGTAGAGAATCACATGTCCTTCTTGTTCTCACTCGCCTTGGCACGTGGGAGCGAAGTGTTGCAGTTGGAGCCGAGCGAGAGAGCTGGAGAGTGCCTTCAGGCTGGCCGAGACGTGGACAACGCTGCTGGAAGGCACCACCGCCGAGGGAAGCAGAAGGTCGCGACAAGCGCCGCTTTGGCAGAAGACGACGAGGAGGACGAGGAAAAGGCGGCGGCGGAGACACCATCGGAGCGGCTCCAGTGGCAAGAGGATATGACCCCACTTCCCCAGGAGCTGTCCGCCTGCCTCAAGCAGGCAGCGGCAGGTACAACATTACCTTGGAAACACGTCCTGAACGAGCTGCCGCTCTTCCAGGACTTAAAAACACGAGGCGAGGACAACAACCACAACCAGGAAGGCAAGGACCCAGTAGACAAGATTATCAAAGGGGTACAACAAAAGGTTATCCATTTGATGAGGATGATGGCCACCATCTACAGTCAACTGTATGAATTCCCAGAGGACTATAGAGTCCTCTCCCAGAAACTCTTCTTCGCCATGGCGGAGTTAGGACAAGGCCTTCTACGAGAACGGAAGCGTGAAGTATACCTGGAGCAATACCTTCAACGTCAAATGGTTGGCCTTGAAGGCCTTGAGGTGGAGAGGACTCAGCAGCAGCTGAACAGCGCTGGTATGAACACACCTGTGGGTAGGGTGGAATGGTGGCATTTTCCCACCCCCACAGGCTGCCGAAGCTGGAAATTCAAAGGAGGATTCAAGGGTTTCATAAGAGGATTCAAGGGTGGAAGAGAAGGCCATGGCAGCCAAGTATGGAGAAGTCCCTGGACTTCCAAAGGCTATGGCACCCAGTCAAATGCCATTCCTCCCTCCTTGTCCATTGCAGGACAAAGAGCTGAGGGAAGCCCTAACAACCAGGCCCCTGGAGAGGGTATCAGATGGCCCCCAGATTGAGGTGAACAGATCAAGCCACCCTGATGTGGAAGGAGCAAGATACTCCACACCCTTCTTCTTTTCCCACAACCCCACGTTCAACGTCATCCAGCCCCAACCATGGGGCCGAGGGCCTCAACCTGCATCAGCAGCCAGGAGAGTGGGAGGAAAAGATGGTAAAGATCATCCTGAGTCAGGAGGAAAGAGGAAAGACTCCCCTCTCTTTCAGAAGTTGGGGGAATGTATCCCCTGGTGGAAAACCCATGCTCACCCCAAAGTGTTGCAAATGATTCAACAAGGGGTGGGGCATATCGACCCCTTCCAGGAAACCTTTCCACCTGTCCCCAGTAAAAGAACAAGATTTCAAAAAATCAGGATCTGCCAAAGTGGTGACAGATCCACAAAACACATCTACTGCCCTGGTTTGTGTTATGCAAACCAGAAGGGGAGGGGGTGAAACATCGTCTCATTGCAGACTGCACGGAACTCAATCTTTGTTGTTCCACAGAAAGATTCACCCTGGAAAACATTTCCACCATTTTACTCCTCTTCAAGAAAGGTTGGTATGCTGCAAAGCTGGATCTCAAGGATGCTTACATCCACCTGGCCTTTCAAGAAAATTTCAAAAAAAATTGTAAAGATGGAGGTAAGGAAATCTGTGGGAGTTTCAAGGTGCTTGTTTTGGTCTGAGCACTCTCCCAAAACTTTTCATGTCCCTCATTAAGTGGTCCAAAGACTTTGGAGATCAAAGGGGCTCATGGCATTCGTT
Organism: Euglena gracilis; assembly: GCA_900893395.1. Taxonomy (NCBI): domain Eukaryota; phylum Euglenozoa; class Euglenophyceae; order Euglenales; family Euglenaceae; genus Euglena; species Euglena gracilis. Next base: position 10,090 of record CAAHFI011791520.1, read on the forward strand.
TATTTGGACGACATCATACTAATTGGTTCCTCACAAAGTTTTGGTAAAAAATAAACTGACCATAATGATCCAAAATCTGTGCTCTGCAGGGTTAAGGATAAAACTCAAAAAATCCATTCTCTCCCCTACTCAAAAGCTGCAGCACCTGGGGTTCATCATCAACCTCCAGGAGGGGCTGCTTGATGTCCACCTGGAAAATTAAAAATCATCAGAAAGGAACTGGGAAAAGTGGTCTTGGGTCAAAGCCTTTCTTGCAGAAAAATGAAAAATTGCCAGCATCCTAGGGCAGAAACGATCGTACCTCCTTCCCTTTCTAAGGCTGGTCACACAAGAATTCCTAAAATTCAGCCATTTGAACGCCACCATGGGCTGGGATTTTGCAGAACCCATACCCCCACCCCCCGCTGAGGGTGGAAATCAAGAACCTCAAAGATTATCTGGTGCCAGTGGCCGGTCGACCCTTTTTAAAAACACCCAAACATGTTCTGCACTCAAAGTCATCCACCTGGCCTTGGGGGGGGGGGTGGACAGAACACAAAAGTTGTTCATTCAAGAGTTTTGGAGGGAGCAAAGTTTGCTCCACATAAGTGTAAAGGAATTGGCTGCTGCAGTAAACACTTTAAAACCCTTTGAAAAAAGGAGGAGACTGTCCTATTAAAAGTGGACAACCAGTTAGCACTCAGCTACCTGCAGAAATGGGAGGGGGGAGAAAGAGCACCTAAAAAGAACTTTACATCCCCTTTTCATTTGCTGCTGGTAAAACAAAATTCAGGTCCAGGTCCAGTGGGTCCCCTCAGAAAAGATGGTGGCAGGCCCCCTGACAAGGTGGTCACAAGACAGGTGAGATTGTACCATAAATCCCATCATCTTTCAAAAAATTTGCGGATTTTTTCAAGAACAACATCACCCCCTTAGTGGACATGTTTGCATCCCCAGAAATCACAAAGTTCCCAAAATTTTGCTCCAGATGGCCTCACCACCAGGCTTTTCTGGGAGATGCTCTAAAATGCAGCCTGGATGCCGTGGGGGAAGTGTATGCCAACCCCCCCCCCTGGAAAGTCATAATGCCTTGGCTCATCAAACTTTCCATGAACAAACAGGTAAAATGCCTTTTAAGGCTGCTGCAGGACAAGGGTCTGGACCCCCTGCAGAGAATTAACTTGGACATTGTGTCCAGCATCCTGGAGCTGCACAAGCTGTCGAGTGCTGAGGCCAGAAACGCTTTATTTGCTGTCACATCACTCCCTAGTTTCCACCATGTTTCCTTTCACCCTCCGCTAAAGAATGTCAGATCCTGTTGGAACAGAAATGTTCAGAAATATGCAACCTTTTGGGATCCCTTACCCATCTTACAAAAACTGGGGGAGGGGGGTACACTGGAAATTATGTTCAGCAGTGATTTGAGACTCAGAATCATTCTGTTCTTCAGACTTTTGGCCTTACACAGAGGAATTGACCTGGCCAGAACGAGATCCATCTCTGTGGTCGGGGGCCCAATTTTTCATTTTGGTCCAGAGAAAGGCGTGGAAAGTTCCAAAATTGGAACAACTTTTGAAGAACGATTCCAACCCACTCCTATCCCCTTATCATGTCATGAGGGAGTATGTGAAACCTACATGCTTTTTACCCCCTGGGGGGCCCTTACTGTGGAGTTTGGATGGGAAAAACCCCTCACCTCCAAAACCATTAATTCTTTGACAAAAGATCTCATGAAGAAATTTTGGATCCCAGTTTCTTACTAGACTGCTCACTCTACAAGGGGAACGGACCATGAGGGCGAAGCACAAGAGGGGGGTGAGCCCAGC